>APFE030705945.1:24020-60324 GCA_000404065.3 Pinus taeda
AGAAGGCCTGGTGACTTATTACGTGTTGATCGCGAGTCCATGCTTATTCGTGTCAATGCACATTTGGAGAAATTGTTGGCAAAGGCAAATCGTGACAAAGCGCTGCTACGTCACATGAAGACACATTATTGGGCAAGGCTGCATGTTTCTAAGGCAAGAAACAAAATCCTCCAAAGAAAGCTGTCAGAGGCCCGGAAGAGGAAGAAGAAAAGGACAAATCCATTATCCATCTTGGCTGAAGCATCCTTCATTCATCATGATATTGATCAGCCTTGATCCAGTATCAAGATATGAAAATTTTGAGAATTTTGGAGCATTTTGCCAATTTTTGGTAAAATTACAGGTTTTTTCCCGTGTCGCGTCCGCGTCACGCGCGCGGACATTTTGAAGGACTGCTCGGAATTTTGCAAACTTGGCATTTTTGGAAAGGGCATGCCAAGAGAAAAATTACCAATGCTCGGGAGAAGTTTAATTTTGAGATTTGAGCCTCCAAAAGCTCAAAATACATCAAAAAAAATGACTTTCTGCCCACTTTTTGAGTTGCAGAAAGTGACCTTGGGAGAAATGGTTTTTGAGGGGGCAAAACAACTCCAAATTCAGAAATTCCACTTGGGATGGAAAGTAGACAGGCCAAGCTTTCCAATGAGCTATCTTGCACTTGATTTGGACCAGTGGAACCCACTCAAAAGATGCTGCAAAGGTGCGCGGACACGAGAGACAGGGGGCGCGGACATGAGAGAAAACTTTGCCAGAATTCACTTTTTTGGTCAGAAAACACTGTTTTGACTATGGTTGACTATTTTTACTTGTAAATTATGGATAAATGTAATATTTGCATGGCACTTTGATAGATTTTACCTCTCTTTACTCTTCTATAAGCTTCCTTGATGTAAAAAGTGAAAAATTAATGCATGAATTAGTTAGCTAAGTAATAGAGGCAAGTTGTTGAGATGCCTATTATCTAGTGCTTAGTTTGGAATTAGTTCAAACTGCTCCTAGAAGGATGAGCTCGACCCCTAGAGGTGGGGAAAGAGGTTTGACCTTCTATATTATGCCCTCTCTTGCTCATTTTGTTGGTTGGACTCTAGAGGGAGAAGTGCTATTGTATTATTGACTTGTATTTTTCTGCAATTTGAGGAAAGGAAGGCCAGGGTTTTGCAGACTTCATTGTGGATTCTTGTGGATTATTATGTTGATGGTGTGCTTCCTACTGTTATTGTAAGTGTGTTTATGTGTTTCATTCCTTAATCTCTTGCTGCTGTTTAAACAAAAGAAGTGATAAAGTTTGAATACATGCATGCCATGCTCAGCTTTCAATTTTGTTTAAATTTTATGTTTTCCACCGTCTAGAGAGGATTCAAATTCATTTTTTCCCTCTTTAGCTTTCCTCCTTTCTTCTTTGATCATCTATTTCAGACTAAAGGCATCAGCATAGATTCCTACCTTGCCCCAAGGAATCACCTGCAAAAACTGAGCTCAAACCCCGCACCCTGAATTGCACTCCCTCCAATTGCCACCAAAAACCCAAAAACTCTAAAACCAATCCCCAAAATCAGTTTACTAGCCTATAATCCTTGTTCCTAATTGGTCAACTCATCTTATTGACAAAATCCATCGAGTTTTGACCCGAGAGAGCCTTCTCATACCTCGTAGGGCTAGCTACGAGGTGAAATGGTTTGATGTAGCCTTGAGAGTTTATCTATCTCAGCCTAGGTGAATTCCAAGCGCTAACAGGAAGCATGGTCGATGATGATCCACATTGAACACTTGGTACAGGTGAAGGAATGGAGGAATGTTGTGCTCCAAAGCATTGTTCCCCATAGGCTTGGTACTGTTGTAAGGACCATGTTGGAGTGGTCTGAGCTTCTTATGGGCTCTTGTAAGGCATTCTTTCTATCGATGCAACCAAACTTTGTCACCCACCTGAAACTTGTGTGGTACCCCTGTGGGTGAGGAGAAGTTGTTCCTATGTTCTATCATGACTGTATCCCTCTACTGCTGCTGCTGCGTGGAGGAACCCTTTGTGGGGGTCATGGATGTAGCAACGATCTTCCCCTTACTTTGGGAGTGAACCATACAGATGAATTTCCTGGTTTGTGAGATGAGCTTTCTGCCTTTCCTAGCAGTGATCAAAGAGGTGGCAGTAGGTGGGTCTATCTCTGGTATCCTGTATAATGAATTACTCAAAGGAAAAATGACAGCACGAGGCCTTGACTCATACACAACATGTCGCCTCCACAAGTATGGCTGGCCTAATAATACATCACAAACATCTAGAGGTGTAACATCACACAATACCTCGTCTGTGAAAGGCTTGATGCTGTATGGAAGGCGGCACTGCTGGCGAACTTTGAGATCTCGTCCTTCATGAAGCCACCCGATACTGTACAGCTGCGGGTGTGGTGTAGTCGGTAGGCTCAACTGCTTCACGACCTCTGCTGAAATAAGGTTCTTTTGGCTGCCATTGTCGACAATGAATTGTAGCGGCGAACCCTTCACCCACATCTGTGAGTGGAAAATACATTCCCCCTCCTCTGGCTCTTCGGGCTCATTCTTCTGGATTTTGGCAGTGGCAACAATGGCACTGGGATCCGCATCAATGATCTGCTTCCCTTTTCCATTCCCCTTGTCGGGTTCTGGTTCAGGGTCGGAACATGCATCTGATTCGAAAGCCTTGAACTCGGCCACCAGTGACTGCTTGGTCCGACACTCGCTTGTGTTATGAGTGGGACTCTTGTGGAACTCACACCACTTTCTTGTGTCCTTCTTCGGCTTCGTGGTGTTGTTCTTTTCTTGCGGCTTCGACGGGTTGTCTTGGGTCACAAGTCTTGCGGCTTCGACGGGTTGTCTCGGATTTGCAGAGCCAAAGTCTCGCTTCACCTATCCCATTTGGATCACAAATTGCATTTTATACACTTGTAATTTAGCCTATTTCACTTTGTTATCTCGTTCATATATGTTATGCAACTTTTCCCACATTTGTTTTGTTGACTTATAATGTATTACTTTAATAAGTTATGATTCAACTAGTCCATTCAGATTTGCATTCATAGTTGTAGCTTTAAATTTCGATTCAAGTTTGTGATCATTTGCACCTATTACATGTGGCTCTTCATAGCCATTCTCCACTGCAACCCAAACATCAACACCAAGTGACACTAGGTGTGTCTTCATTCTTATTTTCCATAAAGCATAATTTGTACCACTAAACAAGGGCGCTTTATTTGTCGAATATCCTTCTTGACTGGCCATTCTCATGCACTAGATCTCCCTTCCAAGAGTTAAGATGAGATAGAAGGAATCGTTTCTGATACCAATTGATAAATAATTGGCAATTACTGAGAGGGAGGGTGAACAAGTAATTGTGTCTTTTCAATTAATCAATTCAAATTAATTTTCTTTTTCAAGTATTTTATTTCGCATCCAATGGCTTATGTATATGTTCTTCTTTTAATCATTTCTTTTGCAGTTCCCATAGAGGCATTTTCATATATAAACATAATTCAATAACATTCACACAAGTGAGACATTTAGCATGCAACACATGACTCACACCAGATATAAGTGGAAAACCATAAAGGAAGAAGACCACAAATTTTTGGTTGAAGTAATGTGAAGGCAAGCTCCTATTTTCTTAATACATCTAATTTTATGTAGGCTTCAACCTACATGAGGTTGCTACATCAATTTATTCTGCAAGTTTCAACTTTCAAGGAAGCTCCTACAACCGTAAGTTTTCTACAGGTTACAACGCACAAGAGGCTCCTACCTCAACAAGATCCAACCTATTTTTTTTCAAGCTGATCAAATTACAAATTTAATGTGTTGGTTACCTGGTCTTTGTCTTTGTTTTGAACTTGGTTTATGTCCTCTTTTCTATTTTTATCCTCTCTGCTTCTTTTCTTCAAATCTGCTCCACTTCTACTTCTTTTTCTCTTTCTTTTCTCTTCTTACTAGGCTACTCATGAACTCTCTCATGAAAAATATTCAATTCACTAACTTATATTTCATTCAAATGGAATCTTGTATATACAAAAAGTTGTTGATTGTTTGTATTCCATGTAAGAATTTGAATTGAAGAGGTATCACTTGGTCTTCTAGGGTTGTTCACAATCTTCTTATTCATTTCCAAATATGAAATTTAGTTCAAGGATTTTGTAATATTAAGAAGATCTGAAATAATATAATCCGACAACATTGATTGCAATATATGGATTTGAAATGTAAATTCAACATATAATACTCAATGAAAATACCAAGTTCTGTAAACATTGTTCTTCAAATCTCATGTGCCATGTATTTAATTTGTTTATAAAATATGTATTCTATCATTGGATCAACCTTAATTTTACGAACCTCACACAACATTGTATCCGCCTTACACATCAACCTTTCAATATACATAAATATGCCTTTGTAAATCATTTAACAATTAGTAATAGTCAACCTTTGCACATCACATCACTTAATTAGACTTTGCAGTTCACATCACTTTAATCAACCTTTTCACAACAAGCAATCAACAATAGAAGCAACCTTAACATCAACTTAACTCATCAACATGAATCATGAACATTTGACATCAATGCCAACATTGCCAACATTCCCCCCCTTTAGCATTGATGGAAACATTGTATCCTTCCCTTTTTAGTCCTTTATCTAGACTGCCTTGAAAATTATCCTTTTTATATCTCCATACCTCTATTTACCTCCCCTTGTGATATCAATGAAAAGGAGGTTGGAAACATAACAAAACTTCCTGATTGTGTAAAACTTTCGTTGAAGAATGTAACTAGGTTCGATCTTCATAAATGTATTTAAGTCACAACATAATGTAGTTTCCAAAAGAAAGAAAATGAAATTTTATTATTATTAAAATTGACTAATTAAAGCATGGGTTTCATGCTTGGGTAATTGTTTATAGGTCAAGCCTCCATTGTAGGTTTCTGCGGTTTATGCCAAGTGTCCTTATCTATGTCATAATGTAAATAACCATTCTTGGGAAATATTTGTCAAGAAATAAATTTATTTTCTAGTAAAATAAGTCTTCTATGCCTCGTCCACCAGGTTGGCCTAAATCTGGGCAGCAAAATCACTATATAAAGGCAATTACTCGACCTCATTTGTCACTCACACACAACAAGTTTGATCTGCAACTTTTGGGGCTAGAAAAATTGTGAAATTCAAGGAAGAAGAGGAAGAAGGATAAAAAATAAGGAGGAGGACTCTTTCAAGCATAAAATTTGAAAATTTATCTCTCTTTCCCACACATGTGAAGCTGTTAGAAGGGGGGCGAAATTCTGCTGCTAGGGGTCGAAATTCTGCATCTAGAAAGTTGAAGTGATGGAATGTTGCTGGGTTGAAGCTGCTGGATTAGAAGAGTCCACTACTTCATCTTGGAAAGTTGAATTGGTTGAGGAGAAAGGTCTCTTGGTCTAGGGTCTTGGTCCATCTCAATTTGAATCATTGAAGAAAGAGTTCTTGAATGGGTTTTCCCCTATATAGGAGTTTTAGCCCTGGTTATCCGCCTACATCTGGTGTTCCCTATCTTCATATTTTTCTTTTGATAATTCCTTGATGAAACAAAGATAAAAAAATAACATAATAAATTTAATAAGAACATAAAAATATCACAAGTAATTATCAACATAAGAAAATCTTTCTGCCTTTGTGATTTTCTAACATGATATCAGAGCTAAGGTGAAAGAAGGAAGGAAAAGGCAGCCTAAAGATCTATTGAAGAAAAGAATCAAAGAAAGGTCATTAAAGAGGATCATATAAGGGGAGAAGTCTATCATCTACATGAACAATGAAAAAATCAGTGAAGGCATAACACAAACTAGAAGGAGCCTCCAACTATAGGGTTTGGAAAAAGAGAATAGATCTCATTCTCGAAAAGAATAAAGTCTTAGATCTTGTTCAAGGAAGAGTCAAGAAGCCCGTTGATGAATCAAGTAATGCAGATAAGGTGAATTTTAGAGAACCTTAAATCGTGGCTATGAATCTAATAGTGGATGGAGTTAAGGATACCTTAATCCCATACATATCCAACATAAAATTCTGCTCAATAAATGTATGAGGCTCTCTCCAAGTTATTCACAATCAAGAACATTAGATAAATAGCAAACCTCAAGAATGAACTAAGAACTGTCAAAATGACAAATGATGATACTGTTTCATCATGCTTCATAAGGATATCTAGAATCAGGGACGAAGTCCAAGCAATAGATTAAATTTTCCCGGAAAAGGAGTTAGTAATTACTTCCCTTCTAGGACCACCTAAATCTTGGAGTTCCTTTGCATCAGGACTCAACAGTTGGAAGGATATTCTAGCATTTGAATAAATGTGGAATGCATGTAGCCAAGAAGAAGCCAAAATATCGATGGTGAACAAAAAAAAGGAGAATGAAGAAGAAGACACCTCGAATGCTTACTCTACTCATCATAAAAAGGGAACCTTCAATAATTTCAAAGGATCAAAGAAGAAAATGGACTTATCCAAGGTTGAATGCTACAATTGACACAAGTTGGGACATTACCAAAGTCGTTGTCCTGAGAATCCAAGAAATAAGAAAATAAGTAGGGATCAAGCAAATGTTACTGATGAAGGACCACCAAAGAAGAACAAGACTGAAGAAGAATAGGAAGTCAAGGACTTATACTACTAAGTCCTCCCTTACACATATCATCTCTTGGTCTTCTATTCTAAGTTATGAACTGTTTTAATTTATGCTTTGATCTATAGAATTTGTAGGTTTAACAAGCATTGTTAGAACACCTTTTATTTTGAAAAAGTTGTTGGTGTCCCTCAAGATTGGATTAAGAGGGAGCCCTCACCATTTTGGATAAGTATCTTACTCCTTGCCTTATCTTTTATGTTTTGTTTCCATCTCTTGTCAATATGTGTTTGTATTATATGCTAATAACCTTTCTCTTTATATTTTTTCTTAGCCATGAAATCTTGCTAATTTCTCAAGGATCATGAAGAAGACTTCATAGGATAGACCTGAAGTATGGAAGAAGGTCTAACCTTCGAGAATTGTTGTCATACAAGGTTGGTTAAGAAACAACTCGAACATCAAGTTTTGTTATAAAGTTCTCTTCATGCAAAAGGAACAACCATTCTTTCTTTACAAAATTTCTCTACATTACTAACATCGTTATGTCTAGGGTTTTGATTGTAAGAGATTCTTGTTTGGGTGATTAATCATTAGATTGAATCTACCCTCATTATATTCATTTGTATGGAACCTTAAAAGGTTCTCTATAAAACCCTAACCTAAGGGTACGTCTATAGTTATGAAACCCTAGTCTACTTAGGGTTAATGATGAAGTTTAGAAGTCCTACTCTCTTGTTTAGAATCTTAGTATTGTTATGAAAAAACCCTAGTCATTTAGGGTTTGTTGTTAATGTTTAAAATAAAGCCCTAACCTTTAGGGTTTGGTAATTTAGGGTTTATGACCAAAACCATTATAATACTAGTGGTACATTCCTAAGAATGGAGCCCTAAGCATATGTTCATATGTCTGGTAAAAACCCTTGCCTGGTCAAAATTGTTGTATGTCTAGCTTTAATGTATTGATATTTGTGTCTTGGGTTTGCATAGTAGATATTGTTGTGATATGATTGTGCATGATTATGAAATCCTAGATATGTATATATGCTAACCTTATTATTGATGAATTCTAGGGTTTGTAACTAAGCCCTAGTAGGAGTTTGATATTCTAGGATATGTTTATAATGTTTCTAGTATGATCCAGGGTTTACAACAAACCCTAGTAGAGTCTAAATTGTATAGTAGGATTGTTATTTAATTGAATTTCTTATATCTAAGGCCTTGCATCTCTAAGATGGAATCTAGGGTTGTAATGGATCATAGTAGTATCTATCATATACCTCTAAAAATAAAATTTGAGGCCCTAGATAGAATATGACTGATCTAAGTTACTTTATGTTGTAGTCTAGGGTTTGTAACAAAACCATGTCAAGAAGTTGAAGTTTATAAGTATATGTCTCTTACTGATTATGAACCTAACTAAGTTTAGGTGTTTGATGTCTAAAGTAATTGATTGTTTTAATGCTTCCATTATATTGACATAAATTTGATATTGTTAACTTCGTGCTTATATATATATATATATATGTGGTTGTACTTGCTATTAAAGTTTTGCAGGTACAAATGATGTTCGTATAAGCATGATCAAGATAACCTTGATCAAGTTATGAAAGGTCAAAGCTTCTATGATGTTATAGTAGAAGAAATTGGTTGATCTCCCTAAGTTAAGAGGGAGTCGGGATAGAAGAAAGGGTATATCTCCCCAATTGAGAGGGAGGGAATATTATGACAATGAATACTTTAAAATAAGAAAAAGTACCATTGATGTATATGAGGTTGCAAACAAAAAGACTTGAGAAGTACTGAGGCTATATTTGGTGCTACTAAAGAAGTGGTAGAAGAAAGATTCCGACAAGATGTATTTGGATAACTTGATATAAGAAACATCCAAAGGTTTGTGTCTACTTTTATGTATAGTTGAAAGTTTATTATTGATTGGGGTTTGTGTTTGTACTAGTAAATCTCTCCATAAAAAAGTTGAACACTCAGAAAGCATGCTTGGACAAATGAGTATATCTAGTTTGATAAGGAGAGTTGAAGCATCTAATGGTGGATGCTTAGGAGAACATCTTGCTGGCCTACGCATGTTTGATGTCCTGATCCCAAAGAGGGAGGGTGGCATTGGTTTTGGAGCTCTGACCTTGGATACACACCTAGATCCCTGGGTTGTTGGTTAGTTAGTAAGCTTGATGGTACCTAGGGTGGCTGAAAACTTTAGTCCATCTTAGTCCCACCCAATTAGATAGCCTTGGTTAGGTATCTAGTCTGTGGCACTGAGTGTGTCTGAACTCTTCATAGTTCATATTGGAGATCTTCCATGTACCTCTATATGGTGGTAATTATGAATACTGAAGCGACAAAAGTTGTAGTATTTGTGCTTTAAATGTAAAATACACAAAGTTTTGTAACTAATATTTTATATTAATAAGATGAAATGTACAAGTATGATTGAATGTTACAATGAGGGCCACTTATATAGCTAAGCATGTTCCTCTTCATGATAAGACATGTCTTTTAGACATGCCTTTTCATTTTAACTAATGACTATTTAAATAATCATAATCATTATTATGATTATTTATTATTTTTATGTGTACTTATTTTATATAAATTATATTCACAACATTGCCCCTTTTCAAAAAGCTTTGTCCTCAAAGCTTAATCGCACAAGTTCTTCACTTTCCCACGTCATTTTGGCATGTGTAAATGGTATTATTGAACATTACCCATTTTCTTCTCAATTTTTTTTAATATTTATTTATTTTTATTTTATTTTATTTTTAATTTTATTATAATTAAAAATATTATTTATAAATATATTAAACTTTATAAAATATTATTATAAAGTTACTTTATAGTTTAATAAAATCCCTTTATAATGATTTTATAAAGTGACTTGGGTTATTGTGTTAAGGTTTTTATTGTATGGTTATGCAAGGTCACATAGTCGATTCATACGGTCGCGTCCGTACCAAGAGCTGTAGCAGGATAACCATGAATTTCCTTGCCATTAGTGAATGTAGCATTGACAACTACAAGCCTCGATTGAATGACGTGCCTATTGGCGAGAATGATCTTGTAGTGTTTATCCACGACGAAATTGGTGCCATGGGCCATACCTGCAACATTTGTATCAAAAGAGCGAGCATCCATATCAAAAGAGTGAGCAACATTAATTTGAAGTGCAACCCCGACTTGAACAACCTTGTTTAATGCCTATTGGGCTTTATCAATTCCCATTTTTATTCTTTTTTGGGAGTTTTTATTTGAATTTGGAGAAACAATTTTGGGATGAATCTGTGTTTTCTTGCTGAAGTGACTCAAATGATCTCCCTAGTTGGGTGATTTCACGATTTGATACTGTCCATACCCTTGCTCAGGTTCTTGGTTCCGATTTTGTTCATACCCATGAGCTACTTCCTGATACTGAACGTAGGGTTGAATATCCAACATGTTGAAGAAGAACCCAGGCTTTTGCCCAACCAAAGAATACACGACTGCCTCACTGGTTATGGAAATGTCGTCCTTAATGCCATTGTGGTTATTTGTGAGAATATGGAGCCAAAACTCGTTGGGTTTATAGAAAAATGAGTTGCAGAATTTCTGAATTGGTTTGAGAGAATCTAATTTCAAAGGGTTCAAGGTTGTTCTTTGATATTGTATGCATGTAATCTAAGAATTCATGAAAACTATGAGGCCATTTCTCCCTAGAATTTGGTGCAGTGATGACGTAAATTAGGTTGCCTTGCAAATTAGAATGTTGTATATGATAGCAAATGTTACCAAAGATGTGAAACCCTAGCCTTAAATGGTTGTGAGACCTGTAGTCAATATTGGCACTTTGAAAAGTGCACATGATGGGCATGGACAGAACTGACATTATCTCATTCAAATGGTTGTCCATGATTGCATCTCTCAGATCATGAATACCCAATTGATCAACAAATTCAAGAACATTGTCTACCTCATCCTTATTGCAAAGACAATATCTTCTGCAAGATCTTATGCAGTATATCCATGACAATACTTCCCTTCCTGTGTTTGGATGGAATTTCAATGTATTCAATGCCACAATTTTGAAGTTTTTGATCTTCTCTTCTTGGTTGAAATATGCTTCCAAGGCGCCCACATGGAAATTTATCACCACTGCAAGCTCTGATACCATTGAAGAGACAAAACTTATAGTATTTGTGCTTTAAATGTAAAATACATAAAGTATTGTAAGTAATATTTTATATTAAGAAGATGAAATGTACAAGTATGATTGAGTGTTACAATGAGGGCCGCTTATATAGCCAAGCAGATGCCTCTTCATGATCAGGCATGTATTTTAGACATGCCTTTTCATTTTTATTAATGTCTATTTAAATAATCATTATTATGATTATTTGTTATTTGTTATTTGTATTTATTTTATATAAATTATATTCACAACAAATACCTCCGTAATTAAGAGGGAGTGTTGAAGAATGTAACTAGGTTCGGTCTTCATAAATATATTTAAGTCACAACATAATGTAGTTGCCAAAAGAAAGAAAATGAAATTTTATTATTATTAAAATTGACTCATTAAAGCATGGGTTTCATGTTTGGTTCAATTGTTTTTAGGTCAAAGCCTCCATTCTAGGCTTCTAGGTTTTATGTCAAGTGTCTTTATCTATGTCATAATGTAAAGAACCCTTCTTGGGAAATATTTGTCAAGAAAGAAATTTATTTTCTAGTAAAATAAGTCTTCTAGGCCTCCTCCACCAAGTCAGCCTAAATTTGGGCAGCAGAATCATTATATAAAGGCAACAACTTGATGTCATTTATCACTCACACACAACAAGTTCGATCTGCAACTTTTGGGGCCAGAAAAATTGTGAAATTCAAGGAAGAAGGATAACAAAGAAGGAGGACTCTTTCAATCATAAAAGCTGAAATTTTCTCCCTTTTTCCCACATGTGTGAAGTTATGCAACTGCTGGAAGGGGGCTAAAATTTTGCAGTTACTTGGAGGCTGAAATTTTGTTGATGGGGATGGAAATTATGCCTCTAGGAAGTCGAAGTGCTGGAATGTTGTTGGGATGAAGCTATTGGATTAGAAGAGTCTACTACATCATCTTGGAAGGCTGACTTGGTGGAGGAGAAGGGTCTTGGTCCTTCTCAATTTGAATTACTGAAGGAAGAGTTAATGACTGGGTTTTCCCCTATATAGAGGTTTTAGCCCTGGCTGTCTGCCTACATCCGGTGTCCCTGATCTTCATATTTTTCTTTTGATAATTGCTTGATGAAACAAAGATAAAATAATAACACAATAAAGTTAATAAGAACATAAAAATAACACAAGTAATTATCAACAAAAGAAAATATTTCTGATTTTCTAACAACTTTCTACCTATGTAAACTCCTTAACATTGTAAAATTTAGTGACTATGTATAAGCATGAAGGCCTAAAGGTATATTGTTAAATATGGACCTCCTTTCTACACAATTATGTTTATTTATACAACAATTGATGCTGCAAGTAAAATTGAAAGGCCCATACCCTACCAACTGAGACCAAAGAAATGTGGATGGGATGTCCATTGAGCAAAAGTATCAATAAATTTTCCTTTGCTAACCACTGGGAATAGTTAAGGAAACATACAATAACTACCTCAAACATAAAAGGCTCTCCAGATTAAAAAAAGTTTCTTCCCTTGAAATGTTCACTCTCGTCTTTTGTATGAGTATCTGTTGGAAACACTGAGAGGGGGGTGAATCAATATTTCAGTTACAATTATTTAAGTTTTCTTTTATAGAGCATTAATTAATCTTCAACATCAAATTTAAGACATAGACTAAAAATACACAAAAGCAATAGATAGTAGACAATAGAATTTTAGGTGGAAACCATTTCTGCAGAAAAACCATAGAATGTTTCTCTAATCATTTATAAGTACATTAAATGCTTCAACTCCAACTGAAAAGGGAAGCCTGTGGAATTTTCTTCATTTAGAGAACCTGAGTCCCACATGTTGTTGTTGTGATATATTTTGCTTCTGTGATAGACAAGGAGACTAAACATTGCTTCTTGCTCAACCATAAAATGAGACAATAACCCAAACAGAAGGTTGCTCCACTAGTGCTTTTGCGATCATCAATACAACATCTCTAATATGCATATGTATAAGTTGTCAAGGTCAATTTATTCCCTTTTGGATACCATAGTCCAAAATCTGTTGTTCCTTTAAGGTATCAGAAGATCATTTTTACTGCAACGACAAGGATTATTTTGGTGTTGATTGGAATCATGCCCCCTGACTGCCTATTAGTTTTTGTAGCATCAGATGGAGTTATAGTCTCAAACCTTGTGGAGAGGCTAAAACACATGAGATCTCCATAAGCTAGAAATTGTTTATGGAAATTCCACCTAGAGACAACTCAATTAAATTAATTGATTGATAATTAAAAATGCCTAAGTCTAACTTAGGGATATTGATTAATTAATAGGAATTAATTGAGAAAGGTGATACTTCTCTAGAAACTCACATGGATCGACTTAGAGATGATCTTAGTCGTTGATAAGGACTTAATCATGTCCGTTGGTGATCCAACTATTTATTTTAACAGTAGGTCGATGGGGTTGGAGAAGAGCATACTCAAGATCGAGTTCCTTGGAAGAAATTGAGCTTTCTAGTTGTAGTGATCCAACAGAGGAGAGTTCGAGCGAGAGAGGTGACACGGAGATAGTCAGGGGTAGAGACACTGATTCTGGAGGAGATTCTAGTTCCGGAGAGTTAGCTACAGGAGGGTCGAGTTTTCCTTTGTGAGGTTGCGCAGGGACTACATAGACAACTTCAAAGGAAGAGTTCGATTTAGCTGGAGTGAGGGTTGATTTAGTTGCTGAAGGAGAAATTCTGGAGGGGCTAGCGAGTCATTCTTAGAGGTTGAGTTGGGTAGGACGGCTTGATAAAATCAACGTCTAGGCAGTGCGTGTGAGGGCTTATGCAACATCTACGTAGAAGGGTGGCACTCGGGTTTGAGCAAGCCAGTTTGTGCCACGGTTGGATCTGGTTCAATGTCATATTAGGTAAGATTTGTCTCATTAATTTTTTTTTTGTGGCCAAATTATCTTGTAGAGGATTGCTAGTTTCGGGCATCCATTTTGTACTCAGAATTTCACTGCTACATAATAATAAAACCCTCATCTACTGCACTGATTTTCTTGCATTGGGTTTTTTCCGGGGACATTTGTCCAAAAATAATTGTCATATTTTATGTGTGTGCTCTATATTTCTTAGTTCCTATTTAGTTTTTGCAGCATTTTCATTTGTGAAGAATTGCAGTGTGATTTATGTAACGTAGGAAACCCATCAAGTCCTATTAAAGGAATGGGGTAAACATTTCTTTTTTTTGTTAGGAATTCTGTGCTTTTCTTTGGCTTCCCGACTCATAATAAGAGCCTCACAACTTAGAGCTTGTAATTCACATATTTATATATGTGTGTGTGTGTGTGTGTTGATTTTTGGTAGCATCAGATGTGCTCTAGCCATGAAAATTGGTGGATAGGATAAGGCATATGAGATTTCCAAGACCCAGAAATTGTTTGGGGAAATTCCACCCGGATGGAGAGATATTAAAATAATTAATATTTTTAATGGGGTTCCTAAGTCTAAACTTAGGAAAATTAAAATATTAATGTGTATTAATATAATATGGGTGAGAAAGTTCTAAATAACGAGGATCAAGCCAAATCTAATCTTACTCATTTATTAGGGACTTAATCTCGGTCGTTAAATTGTAACCAGGAAAATTATAAGAGGAGGCTTGAGGGTCAGTTGGAGACACACCAAGAAACTTGAGAGATCAGTTAGTTCATTTTTCTAGGGAGTGGTTTGCTGAGGAAATCAAACAAATGATCAGTTGCAGTGAGGGGCAGCTCGACAGGAGGCCGAGGAATACATATCAGAGAAGCAACATAAAGCCTTAGAGGGTTGACGCAGAGGCAACAAGGGTTGATGCAGAGGCAACAAGGGTTGATGCAGAGGCTGAGGAGGTCAACACAAAGGACACAGAGGGCCAAGAGGATGACAAAGAAGTCGTAGAGGCTGATGCAGTTGACACAGAGGGCTTCAGAGGCTACGCTGAGGTGATTCAGTGGGACAAACTGAGAGTTGAGAGGCTGACGTAGAGCCAGAGAGGGTGATGCAGTCCCTAAAGGGGTTACACAGTTCTAGGGAGTGTGTGGAGAAGCTTTCACTATCCAGCGCAAGGAATAGCTGGAGTCACTATGGGATTGTTCATCTGGTAGCTAATCAGCCGGAATATCTGTCTCCAGATAGAGGTATTGCTGCCAAGGAAATTCTCTGAAGGGTGAGCCATTTCTAGAACCCTAGTTGTATTCATAATTTGCTTAAGAATAAAATCCTCTATATGCTGCACTAGTTTTCCCACATTGGGGTTTTTCAGGGACGATTGTCCAAAAATAAAAGTGTCCCTTGTGTTGTCTTAGTTTATTTCAGTTGTTGATCTGTATGTTTGTGAAGGCTGCAATTGTGTTTATTTCGATATTTATGCATATAAATAACTTGTTAATATAAAAGACAAGTAGGAGATAATAAACCAGATATTGCAGTAGGGGTTTCTAATGTATTAGATTAAAAAAATTTCACATGTTATCATAGCGATTGCAGATCACAGGAGGATTGAAGACACTAGTGGAAGAAATCTAAAAAATTTGCAGTAGAAGCAGTTGTCCCGAGAGACAACGTTGTTCCAGAGCTAAAGCGACGAGAGAAGAAGTGACATAGTGCTTAGAGAGTGATGCGGAGGCTCACACAGAGCATGCGTTAGCATTTTGAGCCAAAGGAGAGGTAGCTTAGAGGTAGATCATGCCTACACAATGCCCGGTCATCTTTCTCAGCCATGAAGGATTGACGTTGTCGTTAGGAGGAGCTGATGCAAATCTCACTATGATTGCGCAGAGCCAGAGGGCTTAGTTTCTTCAGTTTCTGGGGCTAAGGGAGCTGTGCAGATTGAGATTTGAGGAGCTGGTGGGACGTTGATTATGTCGGTGCAGAACATTGTCTAAGGAGATGGAACCAATGTAGGGGGAATCACTACCTCGACGGATTTCTAGCCAAGGAAGCTAGATCCAAGTTGCAGTTACAAGGAAGATTGGAGAGGAGTAGTTCGATAATTGGCCAAAGGATTTCTAGGAGGGAAATCAGGACTCAGAGGGAGTCCAGAAGAGCAGCATATACGGCAATGAATGGGCTAAGGGATCAGGACAGATTGGATTGGGCTTCCAATTTTGTCATATGGAAGGCCAGGATCCTGGCAGTCCTGGATAGACATCGCATCAAGGACTATGCCTTGAAGGTAGTGGCTATCCTAGTTGACCTAGCTGAGAATGAGAAGTATGAGGAGGTGATGGTGAGGGAAAAATGCATGATCCTAGATGGTGTCAAAGATCATGTCATAGCACATATTGTTGAAAAGAACACAGAAAAGGAGATGTGGGACACCCTGACCTCCTTATACCAGGGATCTTCCATGTAGAGGAAGATGCTATTGGAGAACCAACTGAGGGCATATCAAATGAATAAGGGAGAGAAGATAGATCCATTCCTTCTTAGGTTGCAGGAGATTCATGACCAACTTACTTCCATGGGGTCTACACGGGATCCAAAATTCAAGTTCAGGACTGCCCTAAATGCAGTCTTCGAGGAGTGGGAAACATTTGTCCAAAGTATTTTGGGCAGGGATACTCTTCCCGATTGGGAGGAGATGTGGGAAGATCTTTGATAGGAAGAGATCAGGAGATTGACCAAGGCGGGGAGTAGTGTCAGAGTCAAGAAGGAGGAGGAGGAGGATGCAACTCTCACATCTGTGGGACAGCAGGGGCTACAAAAGAGGAAGTAGAAGGACATCTCCAAGGTCAAGTGCTTCCATTATGGGGGTTTGGGACATTATGCATCCCAGTGTCCCAGGAAGAAAGGGAAGGGAGAGGCTTCTGACTCAAAGACAACTCCAACAAAGGCAGAGTAGGTTGTCGAGGATGATGAAGATTGTGCCATGAGTGCTCATGCGCCTCTAGAGAAGAGGTGGGGCGACATAGAGATGTAGTCGAAATAACTAAAGTGAAGGGGCATGATCCTTGAGGTTCCCAAACTCTTGGATCACATACGGCTACGGCAGCCCTTAACGACAGTAGCATGATGATAGGGGTCGAGTGGAGCAAGGTGTGATGGAGTGACAAGGCAGTGCTAGAGTGCAGAAGTCTGTGGAAGCACAGTGGAGATTGTAGCAAGGCAGTGAAAACAAAGGAAGAACATGATAGCAGCTGAGGTAGCTTTAGTATCATGAGGCTTCTAGAATGACCAAGATTTTAGTGTTTGGGTGAAGTCAGTTACTTACTTCTCGGTAATTGAGTTGTAGTGCAACAGTTAGCGGTGGTAGTGTTATGGGCAGCATGATGCAACATGTTGAGAGGGAGTTGCAGTATAGATGTAGCAGTGGCAGTGACAGTGTTATGGGCAGCAGTACAGGAAGCAACAATGTAGGGGATGTGAGGTAGCAGGTCAAGCATCAACAAAGGTACCGATGCGGAGAATCAATGTGATGTTTCTATGGTGAAGCATTACTAGAGCACATTCCTCGTTAAGAGGGAGTGTTGATTTTTGGTAGCATCAAATGTCCTCTAGCCATGAAAATCGGTGGAGAGGCTTAGGCGCATGAGATATCCAAGACCTAGAAATCATTTGGGGAAATTCTACCCGGATGGAGAGATATTAAAATATTTATTATTTTTAATGGGGTTCCTAATTCTACACTTAGGAAAATTAAAATATTAATTTGTATCAATATAATATGGGTGAGAAAGTTCTAAATAACGAGGATCAAGCCAGATCTAATCTTAGCCGTTGATTAGGGACTTAATCTCGGCCGTTGAATCGTCAACAAGAAAAGTATAAGAGGAGGCTTGAGGGTCAGTTGGAGACACACCAAGAAACTTGAGAGATTAGTCAATTCGATTTTCTGGGGCGTGGTGATCCAGATTTAAATAGGAACACAAAAAATTACCGAGATAACCATAAATACAGAGATACAACAGAAATAATACTTCATTTCATTAATGTAAAATACCGAAATATGCTTACAAACAGAAATGGAAATAAACTAGCTCGGGCGATGGTAGCTTATCTCTGAGGAGAGATGTGGCGACTACGTGCCTCTGAACTATGTTAAGTTGAGGCTCGAATGCCTATTTATTGTTGAGAAACAACGAAAAACCCTAAACATCCAAAAACCTAACCCTAAGAGATGAAGTGCCAAACTATGGGCCCCATTTTGGGTAAATTGGTACATCAACTTCCCGGGGTCATAACTTTGGCATACGATCTCCATTTGACGCGCACAATACCTCGTTAAAAAAATCTATCCGAGGACTACAACTTTGGGATGAGCAACATCAATTTTATGACCCATGTTGCTCTTAGTTTTCCCAAAAAATGTCGTTTAGGGCGTCAAAACGGCTCCGGAAGTTTAGGACCCGAAAAACTAAAAATAGTAAATTGTGCTACAATTAAGGAAACTAAAAAACTGAAAGAGACAGTTGTGGGGGTCCAAGTAGGATAGGTGGGTGGCCACCAACATCCACCTGGATCACGTGGTTTGTTGAGGAAATCGAATAAGTGATCAGTTGCAATGAGGGGCAACTCGATAGGAGGCCAAGGAATACATATAAGAGAGGCAGTAGAGTGTCGGAAGAGGCAACACAGAGCCTTGGAGCGCTCATGCAGAGGTAGCAAGGGTTGAGGAGGCCAGCGCATAGGATGCAGAGGGCCAAGAGGCTGATGCAGAAGTCGTAGAGGCTGATGCCGTTGACACAGAGGGATTCAGAGGTTGCGCTGAGGTGATTCAGCGGGATAAAATGAGAGCTAAGAGGCTGGCCCAGAGCGAGAGAGGGTCACGCAGTCCCAAAAGGGGTGACACAGTTCCAGAGAGTGTGTGGAGAAGCTTTCACTATCTAACACAAGGAATAGCCGGAGTCATGTGGGATCATTCATATCGTAGATGATCAGCCATAATATCTGTCTCCGGATAGAGATATTGCTGCCAAGAAATTCTCTAAAGGGTGAGCCATTTCTTCAACCCTAGTTGTATTCAGAATTTGCTTAATAATAAAACCCTCTATATGCTACACCGATTTTCCCACATTGGGTTTTTCCGGGGACGATTGTCCAAAAATAACGGTGTCCCTTGTGTTGTCTCAGTTTATTTCAGTTGTTGATCTGTATGTTGTGAAGGCTGCAATTGTGTTTATTTCGATATTTATGCATACAAATAACTTGTTAATGTAAAAGACAGGTAGGAGATAATAAACCAGATATTGTAGTAGGGGTTTCTAATGTATTAGATTCAAAAAATTTCACAATATATATATACATGCTCTATATAATTATATTTGTATTTATCGACCCTGCCAAATGCGACAACCTCTGCTCTCTGCTGCGGCCCGATACCTTTATGCCTTCTGGGTGGGTCCCACTGGACACTCCACCCTGCTTACCTTCTCCTGGTGATTTCCCTAAGCCCGCACTTTAGCTATCATCGGGGCCTTTGTTCTGGGCTTGCGTGGATGGTGGGGTCATGCTGCTGCTTCGTCATAGGTTTTCCCTTCCACTCTAACCTGCTACTCTTACTTACCCCACGTCATCCTGCTACCTTCATACCAACTCCTCCTCTTGGTGCACTCCTCTATCCTTCTAGGGTCACAACATTGGGCTAACATGGTCGGTAAGACCCTTCTCCACTAATCAACTACATGCTCTGCCAGTGTGTATGACTTACGTCATCCCGCTAGTCTCCTCCCGATGCTTACTATGGACTCCTTGCTTTATTCTTTCGGTGTGAAATCGTCGGGCTAACTTGGCAGGTGGGCCATATCACAACCAATAATACCACGACAATGGTGTTGGACCTGCCACACACCCACCTTATGTCATCTCGCAAGACCTTACCTGACACACGCAATTCTTTTGCACCAACCTTCTACCGGGGTAAGACTTCTGGGCTACCCTTTTGGCCACAATGGATTTATTATCGAGCACACATCAGCCTGCCCAAGTCATTCCAACGCATTAACCCAACCTTCTCCCCCACCTGCACCATAGAAAATGTTTCGGGGTGAACTTTAACGGACCAACCTGTCATGAGGGTCGACCTCTAATCAATCACAAAAATTCCAGGTTGGCATGTCTTCCAACTCATCCTCAGTTGGCTTCATCCCATTGGTCCCCATTGCTTCCCATAACAATCTCCCGGGTTAACCCTTCCCGGTTCCACCTCTAGCCTCATCAACACTCACGACCAATAATGTTTGGTGAAATACGATCACGCTAATGGGGGGCCTCCATGTCTAGGGTTATCTTCCAAAGGTAGGGTGAGGTTTAGCCAGATTGAGTTATAAGTTTATGGCATTCCTCTCTGCGTTGCATTGAACTAGCACCCAATATTCATCATGGCTTGATGAAGGGATCCTGGCCCTGCCTTAAGCAATGCATCATACAACAATATTTACGGATGTCGTAAGAGCAGGTCTTAACCTTGCCATGGATTACCTAAGCTGGTCATTTCGACCATGGCTTTATCTTAGAGATATTGTAGGCCTCCAGGTCATCTTCAGTGCTTGGTGCCAACATCAATTGTTTATTAACACGCCTTGTGGTGCTACCCCTCCTAAGCTTGAGCCAATCCAACTCCAAGGAGTTCTTGGCCCATCTGCATTTCCCGTTCTCCAGGCATGATGGTGTAGGTGCTCCAACGACCCTTATCTACAATGGGCTTGGGGTGGACTCCTAAAAGGTGTCCACCTCACCTACCACACGTTGATAGTGCCAGAATCTGTGTCAATCCTATAAGAAGCTCCATGGCGTTATGCAAAAGCTTCCAGGGCCGAACTAGCTACACCTTGGTGCTAGCGGAAGACACCTAGGCTGCTGATAATGCATGGGTGATAGGCCATTTAGGTAAAGCGTACGGGGCTCGACGGACCCGTAAGA
The DNA here is from genome assembly GCA_000404065.3 of Pinus taeda. Taxonomy (NCBI): domain Eukaryota; kingdom Viridiplantae; phylum Streptophyta; class Pinopsida; order Pinales; family Pinaceae; genus Pinus; species Pinus taeda. Next base: position 44,667 of record APFE030705945.1, read on the forward strand.
AAAAATAAACCCCTCAACTTTCATACAACGCTTGTCGTGCAACATAGCAACTTGTGACTTAGGCAATAGGTTAATGTAATAATTGCAGACGCTGCTAAGCAAATGATCTTCTAGATAATTTATTTCATATTAATAAAAAGGAGTCTTTGTACCTAGTGTTCCAAGTTTTTTATTCCATTTCTTATGGATTCTGCTACGACTTGTAGCATGGAATGATATTTCTATGTTGTTTATTTAAATGCTATTGTCAATCTCAATGGCTCTTACTGTATAGAGCAAGTGTTCATCACAAGGATGCAACCCAAGCAAACCAGGGTGTATGGCACTTTACTTTCTGTTGTATGTTAGCAGCCATGAACCAAAATAACTAGCAGTTTAACACAACATTTCATTCAAAGGTAAATAAGCATGTACATTTGTTTAATTTGTTTATCAACATTACTCATTTCAATGATGCCATATGCACACATGTTTATATGTACCTTCCATAACTATAAGTTCCATATATGCACAGAGGTGCATCCACATATTCATCATATTAATAGCAGAAATACAGTCCCAAGAAAAATCCAAACTATTTCAACCAGAAATGCATCATAAATTCATCAACATGTAAACAAGCACACAAGATCAATTATCTTTTAAACTTGCAGGGCAACTGAGTCCAGAACAAGGACTCTCCACCCAACCATAGACAACTAGAGCCACACCTACTTGCAGTTGTCACTCCTGAGCCAGATTCCATAGTCTGAGGGGGGGGTGCTTACTTAAGGGAATCGATCACCAGCTGCCAACTAAAACAGGGAATTCCAAAGGACCTCTTCCTCTATCTCACTACTTGACTACTACCATCTTCTTGAGCATGAGGAGTCCAGAGGTTCTCTACCGCACCGAAAGTCAGAACACAGTGAATCACTCCCTTCCAGGGAGTCCATAATCCATTGTAATAACAATGCAATAGCTAGAGGTCTTCAATCAAGTCTTCCTTTGATGTTGGTTCAAGTTTAGCCTCTTCCCAAGCTGTCCAGGACTCCATATATTACTATCTCAACCCACATCCTCCAGGGGAGTCAAGTTGTTATAGGGCTCCAGAGATTACATCCCAACCTAGAGCCTCCAAGGACCCAAGTAGTTACAGGGATCCATAGACCTTGTCTCAACCCATAGCCTCCAGGGACCCAATCTATTGCAGGGCTCTAAGGATCTTATCTCAACCCAAAACCTTAAGGGAACCCAAGTTGTTACAGGGCTCCAAAGACTAGCAACTCAACCCACAGCCTCTAGGGAACTTGAGATCTAATCCCCTTCTCTTCTCTTCTCTTTTGTGCCACTTGCTAGAGTTCTCTTTCTCTGTCCCCAACATGAGCTTGAATGATCTTGCTTCTCCCTTTTTCCTAGTTTTTGCAAGGATTCTTCATCCCTGTCCTCTCTTCTTGTTTGGTATTGTCCTCATTAATTTCCTGTCCTCTTTTCCTTGTTTTTGTTTTCAAGAAACATGGGCTTTGTACCTTCTCTTGCAACCCATTTAAATTAGGAACCAGTCCATTAATTCATGCACCAACCAACTTTTAATGGATGTCCAACAATTCATATTTTCTGTACAAGAAACCTCTACATCCCAAGCAAGCAATCCTCCTCCACAACTCTGGAACCCATGTCCATTTGATTTAGTCCCTCTTTTTAAATTTCATATATTTGTAAAAATATTTATAATGCATTTTATGAGAGAATCATGGGTGGGGCTATCAAAGTCCCTTCCCCCTTGAGGGAACACCGTCCTCAGTGTTCTTTCATCCATATGCAATACCAAAAGTAAAACACAACACATATTGTTTCATGGAGCTTTACATACAAAACTATATACATTATTTACAATCTTATATATACTTGATTTAGCTAGCAAACAAAAAAGGGTAATTTTCTTTCATGGAATCAATCATTTCCCATGTGGTCTCCTTCGACCCAAAGTTCTTCCACTGCACCTTGACTTGCTCTATGGCTCGATTTTGGAGCATGAGACTCCTTCGATGGAGAATGCACATTGGCTCTGGCTAGAACTCTCCCTCGGGTTCAAATTGTAGCACATACCAATCAATCACATGATTAGAATCTTGTTGATATCTTTTAAGCAAGGAGACATGGAAAACATCATGAATTCTAACTGATGGAGTTAACACCAACCTATATGCCACTGGTCCATTCCTCTCAAGAATTTCAAAAGGCCCAAAATACTGTGGTGCCAACTTGGCACATGTCCCAATCCTTAGGGAACTCTTCTTCGGCTTAATTATCAGATAGATGTGCTCCCCAACTCGGTACATAGGTTTTATGCCTATCTTGAGCCACCTTCAAATTTTGTTTTATGATCTGAACTTTTTGCTCCATATTCTTGAGCATATCAAGTCCTACATGGACCCTATTAACTGGATCACTCTAGCTAATAGGAGTGTTACAAATCCTGCCATATAATGCTTCAAATGGGCTCATCCTTCTGGATTCTTGGTATCCATTGTTATATGCAAATTCCACAAGTTGAAGGTATTCTTCCCACTTCTTGGGCTGATGCATCACATACATCCATAATATGTCCTCAAGGATTTTGTTAATCCTCTCTATTTTCCCATTTGTTTCTGGATGATATTTTGTACTAAATGCCAATTAGGTTCCCAATCCTGCAAAAGTTTCCTTCCAAAACCTGGAAGTGAACCTAACATCCCTGTCTAACACAATCTTCTTGGGGATACCATGTAGTCTCACAATCTCCTTTAGAAAGACTTGCGCTACGTCACTAGCAGAGTCAATGGACTTGATTGCTACAAAATGAGCTACCTTGCTCAACTTATCCACCACCACCATGATTGCATCATCTTGATTGGTGGTTATGGGTAATCCAGTAATAAAATCCATAGAAATTATCTCCCACTTCCATTTTGGAAGGGGGATAAACTGCAACAATCATGCCAGATGTGTGCACTCGACCTTCACCTTCTAACATTCTATGCATTTTATCATGAAATCAACCACTTCCTTCTTCAAATTTAGCTAGTAATAGTACTTCTCAATGGTCATAAGGATCTTTTGATACCCTGGGTGGCCTAAATAAGGTTTAAAATGCAATCCTTTCTTTAGTAGTATTTATTTATTTATTTTTAACTAAAACGGTTATGGATTTTATTTATGTGCTAAAAGAAGAGGGTCTTTGCCGTAGCGACCCCGCGTACATGGCTGATATCCTTCTTTTGCTGCCTTTGGAATGTGGCAGTTTCACGGATTTTGGAAAAAGCTTTCCCCATTTACAATTAAGATCCCTTTCATGAGAGTGTAGCCTATATTCGCCATCTGATCTGCTTCCTTGTTGGAATTTCTGAGTATGTGATAAAACTTGTACGAATCAAAGCCGAGAAGGACTCTCTTTAATCTATCCATGATTTTGTTGAGTCTAGCATTGTTGAAAAGATCCTCCTTGATTAGTTTTTTGATTAAAATTTCTGAATCTCCGAAGACTTGGATATCCTTAGCACCTTTCTCTCTGGCAATAAGGCAAGCTTTGAGCAGCCCAAGGATCTCAGCTTGATTTTTTGTTTTCAGACCAAGACCCCAGGAAAAAGAATCACTAAAGGACCCTTCCGAGGAGTAGATGATCCCACCAGCGCCTGCGGCTCCGGGGTTCCCTTTGGACGCCCCATCAAAGAATATGGTAGTTAGTTTTTGGGCCCTCCACCAGCTTTGAAAGGTGTCATCTGGCTCTCTTTTTCGCCATTCCGGATTTGCTTTCGGGGGTGTAAGGAGGTACTTTTGGGACTTTAGTAGTATTTTTACCTCATCACTATTTGGCACATAAATTCTATTTTTACCTCATCATCATTGCCATTTTGCAACATTTTTCTTTCACTTGCTGATATTTTTCATCTTGTTGCCCAACATTTTAACTCTTTTTATCAGGTCCGTTGTATAAGAACTCATAGTTGCCAAGTGATTCACTTGAATTCTTCTGCTCAAAGCATCAACAACCTTGTTTTCTTTACCTTTTATGTACTTGATTTCAAAGTAAAATTCGCTGAGCGTGGCCAGCCATCTTGCTTGGCTAACATTCAACTTGGGTTGTCCAAACAAATACTTAAGCCCACTATGGTTTGTCATGAGTGTAAATTTCCTGCCAAGGAGGTAATGTCTCTACATTTTTAAGGCATTAATGATGGCAACCAATTCTAAATCATGGGTTACATAATTCATCTCATGCTCATTTAACTTTTTGGACTCATAGCATACTACTTGCCCTTCCTGCATTAAGACTCCACCAAGTCCCTCTTTGCAGGCATCTATACACACCACAAAATCCTTGTTAGAATATGGAATTCTCAACCCTGGTGCATTGGTGAGCAACTCCTTCAACAACTAAAATATTTCTGCACATTGTGCAGTCCACTCAAATATTTTTCCTTTTCTCTGCAAGGTTGTAATGGGATGGCCTATCATAGGTAAATTCTAGATAAATATCATGTCAGTCCCATGAATGATCTAACCTCATCCACATTCTTTGGAGTTGGCCACTCCATTATGGCTTTTATCTTTTCAGGGTCAACTGAGATTCCTTCCTTGGAGACGACATGCCCCAAGTAATGTATTTGTGACTAGAAGAAGTCACACTTGCTAAGCTTTGCATAGAGGTTGTGCTCCCTCAACAATTGTAACACTGTAGCCAGGTGCTTTTCATGCTCTTCTTCTGTCTTTGAATACACCAATATGTCATCAACAAACATGATGATGAACTTGTCCAAATAAGGATGTAGAACACTGTTCATTAAGCCCATGAACATGGCAGGGGCATTGGTAAGCCTAAAAGGGACCACTACGAACTCATAATGCCCATATCTTATCCTGAAAGAAGTTTTATGAATGTCTTCCTCCTTGATTATTACTTTATGGTAGCCTGACCTTAAGTCAATTTTGGAGAAAACAATTGCTCCACTCAACTGATCAAAGAGATCATCAATCCATGGTAATGGGTACCTATTCTTGATGGTCACCTTATTTAACTACCTGTAAATCAACACATACTCTAAGGGTTCCATCTTTCTTCTTTATAAACAATACCGGTGCTCCCCATGGGGACACACATGGCCTTAGGTATCCCTTGTCAAGAATTTCCTTTAGCTGCAATTTTAGCTCAACCAACTCTGGGGTGCTCATCCTATATGTCGCCTTGGATGTTGATGTTACTCCAGGTACCAACTTAATAGAGAAATCTCTCTCTATGAGGAGACAATCTAGGAACCCCCACTGGAAAGACATCTTCATACACCTACAAAACATGGTACCTCTTTAGCAATTCAACTTCCTCATCTTCTATTTCTCTGTCAGCTTTCTCATCCTTAGAAACATGCACTACAAATAGCATGCACCCCTTTCTGTTGTTGCATTTGGCTTGCATAATAGTGATCAACTGTTGGCTTGTTGGGGCCTGACCCAGGTTCAGAAGTGATTTAGCCAAACAAATCTCGAAACTACCAGACCATTCGGCAACGGTCCGCGGTGCGTGGACTGAGGTCTCATCTGAGGTAGTATGGGAGGGTGCTGGAACCAGGTTTTCGCACCCTAGGGATGTCTTGATGAAATCTAGGAAGTTCGTGAACCGAACTTGCGCGCTTGCGCTACTTCGCGCAGCCATCTGTCCTTCGCAGCTTGTGTAACTGCTTCCGCACAGCTCTGTAAAGAGCGCGAAGAGGCGTTGTCTAGATCCTTTATCCTTACTGTGCTATTATTATAGATCTTAACTTAATTGTGTGGGCCAATATTCTCATTAATCATTCAACATTCATAACAAGAGCACACAATCATAGAATTGTAAATAGATGCATAAAATTAATGGGAGCATAGACACACAATAATTCAGAATCAACTTATTTTTTATTAATTCTTTGTCCAAGTACAATCCCAACTCCGCCTTGCGCACTCAGCTGCAGGGGTCCACGCACACAGCTACGAACTCTACTAGGCCTCCACGCACTTAGCTGCGAAGCCTCTACCTATCACTACAACCCAAGACCTTCAAATCTACTTTTAACGTCTACTCATGCCTTCACATCTCTTTATTACTTGTCAAAACTTAGACTTACTTTACACTTAGAGCCTCACTCTATTTATACAATCCCATGGTCCGCAGACCATGGGTAGGTCGACACACTTTTCATTAAATTACATTATCTTAGGGCAGACAACCCTAGACTCTTGCGCTCCGCGCTCGCATTTCGCGGGGTCTTTACATTATAATTGACCAAAATTCGGGCTTCAAGCCCAAAAAACCTGCTATGGGGGGGGATCCGCTACCCAACAAACCCCCAACATCATGACTCGTCCCGAGTCACTCTACTAGTGCAACGATCTTTGCACGAAGTCCATATAACTGTGCCTATGCGACATGAAGGTCCACAACTTACTGCTCTGCCATTCGCTAGATCTGCACTGCTTGCTTGGTTGAATGCTCACTGTCAGGTTCAAATCCCTGTCTTAGATCATGCATCGCTTTCATGTGTGCGAGTTTTCCTTCAATGTCGGCCGTGATGAGGAAGGCCTCATCGATCCAAGGCTGAACGCGTGCTTTAAGTACTGCCTCTTTTTGGCACGCTGCGTCCACTTGTTCCTTGAATGCCTTCGCCTGTTGTAGTCTCACGAGCCGCTGAGTTAGGACTACTGTCTGTGCTTTCCCGCACACATTATCATATTTCATTTGAAGCTCCCACGCATATTATCATATTTCATTTGAAGCTCCCGCGCCTTTGTTTCCAATAATTGGGTTTCTTCCAATAAAGTGGTACAGCTCTGCATTGCTTGTTCAATTTCTCCTAGCCCTTTTTGGATATCGCTGGCACGTTGTTCTCAAACTTCTAGGGGTGTGGAGGGCTGCGCCTTTAATCGTTGTTCAACAATTTGTAGGTTGAGGTCCAGTTGGATCCTCGTAGCTTCCTCCTTTGTCTCGCGGAACCCACTGGCCAATTTGTGGATCCGCATTCCTATTGGTAGATCTGTTGCAATTTCCAGTTCTAGGACGCGACGACATGCTTCTTCTACGATCTGCTCCAGCTGCTGGTTCTGTGCCACCGCTTCATTGCATTGTAGGCTAAGCTGTTCGATGTTGATTCGTTGTTCACTTAGCATTTGCACTGCGCGTCCCTCCCTAGCGTGGAGTTCTGCTGTCGCTTCATCTTGTAGCTGGTATAAAATATCCCGCGAAAGGGTAGCTAAGTTTAGGCTGAGTCCCTTGATCCATCCGATCGCGGCTCTATCCTCCATGTTGTCCGCTGTCAGTGCTCCTTTGGGCAGCATGATGGTGTTAGCCATTCTGGACCGCAGTAGCTGCTCTGTTGCCAATGGTCCCGCGACATTGTACGTGACTACTGTTCCTTCTTGTGGGGGCTGCACCTAAAGTCACTGGAGTTGTGCCTTAAGGGCCCCCAACACATTCTACTGCTCCGCCATTGCTTCCTGGAGCGCTTCCCTGGTGACCTTGTGAACTGTGTCGCCGATGTCGTATAGATCACCCTTTGTAATAGGCTCCCCATCCGGTTTGGATGCCTTGGTCTTCTTCTGTGGCCCTGTTCGTTTCGTACTGCGTGGCCATTTCAGTTGTGTTGATGTCGTGCTCAGGCCTGTGCCTTTCGCCGTGTCATCTTTCCCTTGTCTTGCGGTCAGATCCGGGCCTCTTCCCTCATGCATCGTGGTTGCCCCAGATGCCGGTGTTGTTGCTGCTTTGTTCGTGACCTTGGTCTGCTTCGCGGCAGCCTTCACTGCCTTGCGGGAAGCCCTTACCTCCTCGGCGAACTACTCATTCCGATTCTGTTGTGCCAAAAACTTGGCGACATCCTTTTGTCTTTGAATCTCCGTCTCATCGCATGCTGCCAGATCTGGGGTGCGCCACTGGGGTGGCCATGAGTCGAGCACTGCGAAAACAACGTCATCAATCACGATGAAGGGGAGTTTGGTCCATTTCTGCTCCAGATACTTCTGTTCCCTGATATACACATTGTGCATATGCGCTTTAAAGTCTACAAAGCTCCACAGACTATCGTATACCATGGGGGATAGGCGCGGCCATTTGTTAATCCACATCCGTACGCTTGTCTCAATGAGTATCCAGAAAATCTTGGTCTCGCGGATTCGCGTGGCATCCCTTGTCGTCCATAGCGATGCGTACTTCGCTGCCACTGGCAAGTCTTGATCAAGAGGAGGAAACTGACTATCCTCTGGTAATTCCCCTGCGACCAACAAGATAGATAAGAGCAACCACGCGTAGTGGAAGGCCTTACCCTATTCCTGGGCCTCCTTGTAGTTCGTCAGGAACTCCTCGCAGAGGAACTGTGCCTAGTTGCACTGTACCCCCTCGACGCATTGCTCCACCAGCGCGATGATCGTTGCTGGTACCTTGTTGCCATGACATTTTCTCATCACTTTTCCTGCCAGTAGTTGGGTGGCTACGCGCACCCTTTTTTCTTGAATGCTAGTAATGACATAACCCCTTTGCTTCTTCTCCAACTTGTATTTTTTTCTTCATGGCCTCTGTAAGCGCCAAGTCTCCGCTTTGGCTGGATATTTGTGTGGGGTCCCTTTCTGTATAGGGAAGCCGATAAATCCTATGAATAAGCTCCGCCGTGATGGGAATCGGCTCCTACAGCCAGAAGTACCCATCATGCACTAGGCAAAGCAGTTTCCTGATGACGAATATCGTGATTGGTGCCTAATGATAGTGTGGAATCCATAGTAGGTGGAGTAGTCCGGCCTCCTCCACACTGCGCAACCATTTCTGTGGCTTTAGCGTTGTAACTGACCCCTCCTTGCTCTGTTTCATGAGTTGGTTGGTTTCCAAATGTGGAAAATTTTCGCTATCCGCGAGGTCCCAATCTTAAAATTTCATTGTGGGCACGCCGCCCAGAACCGATCCTTCAAACATAATTTCATCCAGGAGAAACGGGGTTTGGAGTGCGCTCTTAACGACATCCAAATATTTGGGCACTTTCACTCTCCCTTTCTGCGGGGGGCCATACTTGGGCAGTTTTGCTTTAGTGTGCATTGGTTGAATGTCTTCCTCCATTTCTTCATCCACCTCGATTTCTTCTACGAATGCTCAGAGATCCTCCTCTTCGTCATCTGTCTCAAGATTAACAGTTTTTCCCTTGTCTTCCATAGAAAGTTTAGTGAACCTCGGGTTTTGCAGGGACATGTGGACTGGTCCTACTGCCTATGGATCCGTCTTGGGCCTCGGCGTCTGGGGCGATTTTGGAATTTCTGGTCTCACCTGCAGCGAAGGGCTCTGGTCGGCTTCTTCGGCGGTACTTTCGACAAAACCCACACCTCTCCTGGTATTTGTCATCTTGTTTGAGCTGTCTATAGTTGTTTGCGACTTTGGAGGCTCAAACACCACTCGACGCTCAACATTGTGGGCTCTCTTTAACAACTCAAATCTCGTGGCCTGCGTTGGTAGTTTTATAGCATCCTTTGAATTTGAATTTGACCGTTCCCCCCATTTCTGAGTCATTAATGCATTCTTGGCGGCAGATTGTCCCAAATCTATTTCCGACTCCATGTATTAATTTCCCGTCATCCGCTCCTTGTTGCCTTAACGTGGACATCTTGTCATGAACAGTGACACCAATGGTCACTTCCTAGCCTACTTGCGCGAGAACGCAGTCCCTTGTGCACGGTCGTGGCCCCTGCTGCATATTGATTTTGCGCACAACTTCTTTGTTGTGCAGCTTCCATACAAACTCTTTTATAGTCCCACGCTCTCTTTCAACTGCTTGGAGCGCTGAGACTATGCTTCCTTCGAATAGTTAGGTGGTCACACCACCGGTGCGAGGCTTCAATTTACCTGCCAGCCCGGTCCGCGGGCATCCCTCAATTACCCTTGCATCCGTTAGTGCGTCGCGTTCTTCCTTGTATGGTGCGCTCCCCTGTTTACTTTGTTTAGTAAGGTGCGGTCGCAGGCATGGTAGCAGGGTCTCAAATTCTTCTAATGTAGTAGTATGGCTGGCTATACCTTGTCCCATCGTGTTTAATAGTTTCTCGGCGTAGCATGCTTGCGCAACTTCGGTTTCCAGTTTGTTTATTTCTTCATCCAATATCACACTTTTCTTTCTCAGCCGTACCCAATCGTCTTTGAGTTTGCGAAGTTTCAAGTTCCCTCGCTGAATGGCTTCCTGTAATTGCATAATTCCTTTACCCGGGTCCTCGCGTGCTGTCCCAACTGTGGCAGCTGTTGTATGGGGATTCTTCTTTGCTTTTATGGTTTTGTCTCTTCTCGTAAGTGTTTGGGTCATTTACGCACTCAGGTTTTTGCTCATGGCCTCATAGGCCCATCGAACCACTGGTACGCGTAGGTCCCAATCAGTTTGTCTCGCTTGGTGAACTTTGTTCATGATTCTGCATAGCTTTTTGAATGCTCCGACATGGAATATTTGTGGGGCGCATCGCTTTTCCTACTGCTGCGTCTGGTTCTCATTTTTGATCCTTAGTCTAGGGTGTGCTTGCATAACACATGTCTGCACCCATCGAAACAAGTGGGCGTGCAAGCTGCTTTATCCTGGCTGCATGGCTCTCGTTTGCCGTTGGGGGCTTCCAAACCGCAAGCGCATCCGTCTTCTACATTCGCACCAATTTACAATGGTCTTCTGATGTGTACTCCACCATCGTGCGGGTGTTGTGCGCAACGCCCATTTCAGTGCACCGTACCACTGCTGTTTTGGTACTGTACTTTAAAATTTGTCTAGTAATTCATCCACTGCTGTTACTCCATCATATGTTGACATTTCCCTTGCCTCTGTCATCACGCAATGCAGTGATCTAATCATCATGTTGTAATTCAGTGTTGTCACTTCGTGTAACCGGTTTTGCCAGCGTTCTACTTCTTCGTCTGAATCCGAAGTGTAGGAGCTATCGCGCTCCCACGAGATTCTCCCATTTGCAGTTGGGTTCACCCGATCTTGGTCTCACGCGGTTATCTGGTAAATACAATCCAGCTCATCGCCGTGCACTAGTTCGGTGTAGCACTCTCCTTCGGCTGGGTCTAGCGGGACTACTAGTGTAAGGACTTTTTCTCGAATATCATCTTCCGCTTTTTTAGGTTGATGACTCCATTCATATCAATGGCCCAGTCTATTCCTAGCAATGCGGGATAGGGATTGTTGTCATCAACAATCTCTATTACTTCAAAGTCCGTCTGTGTGCTCACGCCTTCGATATCAACTGTTACCCCTTGCAACCTCCCCATGGGCAAAATCTTCTGTTGGTTCGCCATTCGTAATTGAATAGGGAACCACTGTAACGCGGGCCTGCCCATGCGTTCCCATGTTTGCTTTGGTAACACATTCGCGTCTGATCCTAGATCTAGGATGACCTGATCCATTTCATACTCACCAATCTGCGCAGTCAACCTCATCTCCCTTCTAGTGCGCAATGTATGCTTCCCCAATTTCCGGACTACGCGCGGTTCTCCTGACCCTACACACTTGGTGATCAATTCCTATAGTCCCTTAACTGCCTTATTGTCACACAGTAGTTTCATGCATGTCTCCAAAAAGGTAGTAAGCAAAGAAGGATCCATCCCTGGCTCTGGTTGATCCTTACTACTTGAAGTAGAGGCCTCCGCGAAGCTCTTCTTAGCTTCCACGAACGTCTCCTTTGTACGTTCTAGATCAAACTCAGGTTCCTTTGTAGGAGCCTTGCGAACCCATGTATCGTCCTCGGGCTACTTCCCTTTATCCTCTCCTATCGTTGCACCACTTCTGAGCATCGTGTTCACATTTGGGTCTTCTTTGCGTGGTTCAAACCTCATCATTTGGATATTCTGAGCCGAAGGAGGCTGGAGTACCCCTTTCTCACACATCTGTGTGATCAACGTAGGACAATTTATCATTTCATGATCAAACTGAGCATAGTATGAACAATATGTCCTTGTCGGATTGGTACAATTGCGGGCATAGTGCCCTGGTCCTCCACAACTGTAACAAATTAATTGTCTGCGGCCCGTTCCTGGTCCCATTTCTCCTCATCCTCGACTTCGTCCCTAAAATCCAGCACGCGCTATCCCCACAGCTGGGTCGAGGCCTCGCGTTTCTGTCTGCATTCTATAAGCTGGGGTCCAATCCATCATTAACTCGTAGCTATGACAAGTATGCTCATCATGGCCCACTGATCTAAAAAAATTACAAAATAGTTGCTGGGGTGCCGGTGTATACTTCTGCAACAAATGACAATTATCCATCGTGTGTTTTCCTCCTATCTGACAGATCGCGCACCATAACATGGGTGTCGCACTTGGCCCTGCCTGTACCTCCGGTCTCAACGACATTGGCCCCCCTCCCGCCAAGTAGTTTGCGAACATTGGACAGTGGTCTTTGTCATGACCCTGGCCTTTGCATTTTACGCATCATACTTCCTCATGCGCCTCTAGCTGCGGTGCCCTACCCTGCTTCAAGCTCTCCATCTCCAGGTAGAGATTCTGTAGTTGCGCGTAGGTTTGTTGAACTCCCAGCCCAGGGTCTTGTATTGGTGCCTCATGCAATCTTATCGTCATTTCCAATGCTTCGGCCTGGGTAGAAATTTTCTGTTGGGGTAGCGCCGTCCTCAGGTGTGGTGTGAGAGAGGCCAAAAACCATGTGTGATGCTATACATCTGTGAGCGTCATATTAGCCTTGCGGATCGTACTCTTCAGTCACTGATCCAAATCCTAGGGGGTCTCGCCTAGAAGCATCGCGATCTCCTTAAACCTGATGATGGACTGTGTCTATGATTTCGGCTGACTAAGTTCTCTGTTCAGCGCATTCTGGATTTCTGCTATTCCTGCATTTGGGTGATCATTAGAGTGCTTGATATACCATGTCAACGCGCGATCCTGTAGTGTGCTCACCAATGTAGCCTTCTTAATGTTGTCATTCGTGACCCCTTGCGCTTCCCACACTGCTCTTACCACGAACCAGAACTAGTCCAGATCCTCATTCCCTACTCTAAATATGGGTAGCTTGATCGTGCTTGTCATGCTGAACTGCGGGGTTGGTGGAGGTGGAGTGGGTGGAGGTGGAGGTGAAGGAGGTGAAACGGGTGGTGGCGTGGATGGAGGTGGTAACTGCAGAGTGCGATGCCTTATCAAACTAACCACACTTCTCGGAGAGACCTGAGTGAGCTATTCCTCGCTCTCTCACGAAGGTGAAATTAAGGGACTGTTTCCTAATTCCTCGCTACCTTTGTAGATCTTTCTGCTCCACATCGTTCCAAACATTAATGTATTCGCATAACCTGATTTTCACATAACAACATCTTAATCCAGGTATTCAGAGATTTAATGTAGTTACCTCGTGGTCCCTTGAGAAAACGTCGTTCTGCTTCGCTGTAGATCATGGTCGTGTCTATCGTAAACTCAGTGATAAATTCCCCTATTATCCGGTCGAGCCAATGGTCCACAACTCGCGCGATCTTATCTTCTGATGCCTCTAGCCTGCGCACTAATTCTAGAGTCCACACTATTGGTTGGTCGAGCTTACACCTTCCCTGGCTATCGGTTAACTTCACGATCCACTCATACAGTTTAGAAGGAAAGGATGCGAAGAAGATCTCGTAGATTTTCCGTATACACGTAGCGATCCAACCACCTTTTCTTAGATACTTGTGGAGTCTTGTTTTCCCATGTCACGAACTCGTGAATCTTCTTGTCCAACCACTCTTCAATTTCCTTCTTTGTTGGGTTCCAATGGCACGACATCAGACATCCCTTAGGCAGATCCCAGTCCCGGCAATGGAACCATTTGTTGGCTTGTTGGGGCCTGACCCAGGTTCAGAAGTGATTTAGCCAAACAAATCCCAAAACTATTGGCCCTTTTGGCAACAGTCCGCGATGCGCAGACCGAGGTCTCACCCGAGGTAGTATGGGAGGGTGCTGGAACTAGGTTTCCGCACCTTAGGGATGTCTTGATGAAATCTAGGAAGTTCGTGAACCGAACCTGTGTGCTTGCGCTGCTCCGCGCAGCCGTCTATCCTTCTCAGCTTGTGCAACTGCTTCCTCGCATCTCTGTAAAGAGCGTGAAGAGGTGTTGTCTAGATCCTTTACCCTTACTGTGCTATTATTATAGATCTTAAATTAATTGTGTGGGCCCAATATTCTCATTAATCATTCAACATTCATAACAAGAGCATGCAATCATAGAACTGTAAAGAGATGCATAAAATTAACAGAAGCATAGAGACACAATATTTCAGAATCAACTTATCTTTTATTAATTCTCTGTCCAAGTACAATCTTAACTCCACCCTGCGCACTCAACTATAGGGGTCCGCGCACACAGCTGCAGACTCTACTAGGCCTCCGCGCACTCAGCTGCGGAGCCTCTACCTATCACTACGACCCAAGACCTTCAGATCTACTTCTAACTTCTACTCATGCCTTCACATCTCTCTATTACTTGTCAAAACTCAGACTTACTTTACACTTAGAGCCTCACTCTATTTATACAATCCCATGGTCCGCGGACCATGGGTAGGCCGACACAATTTTCATTATATTACATTATCTTAGGGTAGACAACCCTAGACTCTTGCACTCTGCGCCCGCATTTTACGGGGTCTTTACATTATACTTGACTAAAATTTGGGCTTCAAGCCCCAAAAAACTGCTATGGGGGGGGTCCGCTACCCAACGTCAACCTTACTGAAATGGGTTTTTTCTTGCCCCGCAACACTCTTTTCAATCGCTAATCCAAACATTCAATTTACTTATCATAGAAATCCACCTTAGTCCTATGTAAATACAACCAGTCCATGCCCAACAATATGCCCTACGCACCTAATGGTAATACATTCAGATGGGATATTGTGGGCATGTCACTGAACTCGAATACACATGACCTCACCCAATGGTTGATCCTTCCCTTTGTCCCAGTTTCCAACTGAACCAACCAAGGTTCTTCATGCAACTCCTTTCCCAAACCGCATTAATCAACAAGCTCTGGGCTGACATAGCTATAGTTAGAACTGGGATCAATTAAATAGAAATAATTTGATCTTGCAGCTTACGTTCCATCTCAATTATGGATGCCTGGTGCTCTGCTTGGTGGTTGTCCACTGCGGCATAAATTCTTGGCATACTCTAAGCTACCTCTCCCACTATGCAAGCCTCCTGAGCACTATAAATATTTGGTCCAACATTTTTTTGGTGTGGACAATCTCCTCTTCTGTGGTTTTCACCACAGGTCCAACATTTGAGCAATTCTCAACCTTCAAACTTGGGCTATGTTGACGCCAAATGTTGCACATTTTTCCTAATAGATACATTGAGTTTATGTTGAGAATATCTTGCATGAGTTGGGTACTTACCTTCTTTTCTTTCTGAGCCTTTCTTGGGCCAATACTTCTTATGTCCATTGTTGCTTTTGGCCCGCCAATTACTTTTGATATTAGGTCTGCGTTTTGCCTACTCATAACAGTGCTCTGGATTCTTGATAGTATATTTCAAGGTTTGGGGTTCTAACTGTTAGTGTCAGTCTTTACAGCCTTCCTCGAGTGATCAAACATGCTCTTACAAAGTGATTTTGAAGTGTCAAGGTCAAATTTTGTCAATTCAGTGAGTCTTCAAGCAAAATTTGGTCACTAGGCATTAGGTCTAGGGTTTGCCCAACTG
>APFE030705945.1:66069-102935 GCA_000404065.3 Pinus taeda
GAGCTATCATGAGCTAAATTTGGGGTTGAGGAAGGCATTCAAAAGTTGACTGCAACAGCACTCTTCTTTCAGGCAGCCTCATTTGGCACTTTTTGACCAGTCTTAGGAGATTTGATTTTTTACATGTCAAATCAACTCCAAATTGAAAAATTCCACTTGGTTTGGAAAGTAGACTCAAATACCTTTCCAACGAGCTATCCTGCGCTCGATTCCAACACCGGGAAGGCCTCCAAAAGCCTCCTGAAACAGGGGCGCGACCACTCAGAGCAGGGGCGCGACCATTCAGAGCAGGGGCGCGACCACTCAGGCAAATTTGCCAGTTTTGACCAGTTCGGCCAGCAAAACACTGTTTTCACCTTGGTTGACTTTTGAGGCATGTAAATGATGGATTTTTGTGTAAATTTCATGGCTTAGATATTTTTACTCTTCTTAACCCCTTCTAGAAGCTTCTTTGATGTAAATGGTAAATATTTAATGCATGGATAGGTTTCCTAAGTTTTAGAGGCAAGTTGTTGTGCTGGCCTATTATCTAGTGATTAATTTAGAATTAGTTGCAACAGCTCCTAGGAAACTGAGCTTGACCCCTAGAGGTGGGGAAGGAGTTAGACCTTCTATATTATGCCTTCTCTTACTCATTTTCATGGTTGGACTCTAGAGGGAGAAGCTCTATTGTATATTTTACTTGTATCTCTGCAATTTGAGGGAAAGGAAGGCCAGGGTTTTGCAGACATCATTGTGGATTCTTGTGGATTATTGTGCTGATGGTGTGTTTCCTACTTGTCATTGTAAGTGTGTTTATGTGTTCCATCTCTTATTCTCTTGCTGCTAATTAGACAAAAGAAGTGATAAAGTTTGAATTCATGCATGCCATGCTCAGCTTTCAATTTTGTTTAATATTTATGTTTTCCACTGTCTAGAGAGGATTCAAATTCATTGTTTGCCCTCTTTACTTCTCTTCTTTCCTCCCTGATCATCCATCTCAGATTAAGGCATCAGCGCTCAGTCCTACCTTGCCCCAAAGATCCCCCTGCAAAAACTGTGCTCAATCCCCGCACCCTGAATTGCACTCCCTCCAATTACCACCAAAAACCCAAAAATCTTTAAATCAACCCCCCTTATCAATTTACTAGCCTAATATCTTTGATCCTAATTGGTCAGCTTATCATATTGAAAGATCTACCGAATCTGACCGAGAGAGCCTTCTCATACCTCGTAGGGCTAGCTACAAGGTGAAATGGTTTGATGTAGCTTTGAGGTTTGTCTATCTCAGCCTAGGTGAAATCTCAAGTGCTAACACTAACAACTCAATTGTATCTCTGAATTCCATAGGCAACCCACTGATGAATCTCTAAATTTTGGCTTTTTCATCTTTGATAAATAGAACATACCTCAATAGTTCTAAAAACATGGTGACATACTCATCACTAGTTAATTGACCCATTTTGAGTTCATAGAACTCTTTTTACTTACTATCATAATATAGCGTTCAAACAAGTATTATTCTCTGAAGAGTTTTTCAAACTCATTCCAGGTCAATTCCTTCTACACAATGACTCTAACATTCTTCAAGTCCTCCCACCATATGTCGACTTTCCCTTTTAAGCTATAGGTGGCGACTCTAGGTTTCATATTCTCATAATAGTCATGTATTCTGAAAACATTTTCATTCCTAGTAGCTAAGCTTCTGCGTCCTCTTCTTACTTCATATCCCCATTAAATGTGGGGGGCTTAGCCTTCTTAAATTCTTCAAGCATGAGATCTTTTCCTTTGCTTCATGAATGATGATGATGGTAATGGTGAGAATAATGGTGCCTTTAGGCAGCATAACTAATGATCTGCTAGAGTGATGCACCTGTGTGCTAGTTCCTCCCCTTGGAGTACTCAAAGGTACATCTCCTAGCACAGTATCCTCACTTCCTCACTTGTGCCTTTTCCTGGACCTACCATCATCTGCTCCATTGGTGTTTTCTTCTGACTCATAAAGGCTTTTCCTATCTCTACGACTGCCCTCATCTCATATTGCCTTTGTCCTTGCAAATCTGAGAGACTTTGCAAGATGATTGCATTGATCTCTTCTTGACTTTCTTGGGCTCTTACCAACCTCTCATTATCAGCCTTAAAGCTTCTCACCTCAGCCCTCAGGCTTCTCAAGGTGTCCATCTAATCTGGGGAGTGATTCCCTCCCCCTTGGTCAACTGACCTCTCTCCTTCATTAGCTCTGATCTAGTCACTTTTATGTTGTGATTGATCGGAATTGTATTAAACCATTTTGGTCCTCATTGTTGTATTTCCTCTATGTTATGTTGCTTGTGATGTGTTGTCAACCACACACATTGTTAGACATTTCATGATAAATAAACAAACATATAATAGCAACCATGAACTTTGTATTAATGGATCTGCCATGGAGATCTTTGCTATGAAAAAATTGCTATGTTAGAGTGCCAACATATTCACCAATCATATGCATCAATCATTCAGTTCTACAATCCTATCATGATAATTAATAATGAACAAC
Organism: Pinus taeda; assembly: GCA_000404065.3. NCBI lineage: Eukaryota > Viridiplantae > Streptophyta > Pinopsida > Pinales > Pinaceae > Pinus > Pinus taeda. The sequence goes on from APFE030705945.1 coordinate 68,588, forward strand.
ATACTTTTTTTTTTTTTGCCATGATCCTGCTCTCACCAAGTTGCTCTTTGTATGTAACCCAACAACTCACATTAGCACGTGGTCATTATCAAAGCAACACTCACTACATCAATCAAGAATGGAGTTAAATAGTTTAGACCAACATTTAACACCTAAGCAGTTAGCAATTTTTCAGAAATCATCACTAGCTCATGATGAAGCCCCATCCAGTCCAAGGGTTGAACCTGGATGCTCTTATACCACTTTGTAATGTACCCAACCCTTCCAAGTCTTGTTAATGGAATGGGGCAAACAACTTTTTTTTGTTAGGCAATCTGCATTTTTCTTTGGCTTCCTAACTCATCATAAGAACCTCACAATTTGGAGCTTGTAATCTGCGTGGTTATATATATATATTTGTGTGTGTGTTCTCTATATAATTATAGATGTATTTATCATCCTTGCTGAATGTGACAACTTCTAGTCTTCGCTGCAACCCAACACTTTTAAATACATTGCCTTTATTCCTTCATGGTGGTTCCCAATTGACACTCCACCCGACTTACCTTGAATCGACGATTTGTTAGGATATTCTGACACATAGGAAATAGTTAAGTATGACTTGGTCTAGTGTAGAGTTAGGTAAAACGTGTTTCTTTAATATGTACTTTTGTAACTTACAATCTGACGGTCATGATATGTAGTGATCCGACGGTTCATTCTCTCCTCGGTATTACCGACACTTGATCCATGGCTTAATAATCGATTGGTCCATGACCTCTATTTAAAGAGCACGAAGGGTCATTTGTAGGGGAACCGTTCATGAGAGAAGCTTATGTAAATTTTCATTCTTTTATTAATAAATTGCCTGAAGTGGTCACGTTGGCTCAGGTCGTGGAATGTTTCCCTCTTTGAGGGTTTTAACCACGTCAAGAATACTGGTGTATTGATCTGTGATCTATTTGTGAGGGTTTTGTATCTGACCCATACTTGTCCTGACCTTTCCTTTGCTGTTGGCCTTATTGCTCGGTTTATGCAAAACCCACATGAAAGTCATTAGAAAGCAGCTAAAAGAATACTTCATTATGTTCGAGGTACAGTTCAGTTTGGGATTCATTAAAGTGCAGAAGCATCTCCTCTATTGGTTGTTTTCACTGATTCCGATTGGGCTGGTGACCCTGATGATCGAAAGTCTATTGCAGGTTACGTGTTCACTCTAGGTTCAGGACCTATTACATGGGCTTGCAAGAAACAAAGTGCCATTTCTCTTTCTTCAACAGAAGCAGAATATCGTGGTGCCGTAGAAGATAGTAAGGAATCCCTCCGGCTTTGTCAAATCCTGTCAGAGTTTGGCTTTCAGTAGAAGCATCCGACTACACTTTGGTGTGATAATCAAAGTTCCATTCAACTATGCAAAGATCCAGTCCAACATCAGCACAACAAACACATTGAACAACACATGCACTTAATCGGAAAGCTCATTCATGACCATGTTCTTGAAATGCAATATTGTTCAACAGATGATCAAGTTGCAGACATCTTTACAAAGGCTCTCACAGAGGTGAAGTTTACTAAACTTTGATTTATGGTTGGAGTTGAGGAAGTTGTCACTAAGGGGGAATAGGCTCTAATGCTTCCTTCCTTCTCCTATTGTGTCATATTTGTACATCCTTCAATCCTATCCTAAGTTGTTCTTAAGGGGGGATGTTAGGATATTCCGACACATAGGAAATAGTTAAGTATAATTTGGTCTAGTGTAGAGTTAGGTAAAGTGTGTTTCTTTACTATGTAATTTTGTAACTTACAATCCGACAGTCATGATATGTAGTGATCCGATGATTCATTCTCTCCTCGGTATTACCGACACTTGTCCATGGCTTAACACTTGATTGGTCCATGACCTCTATTTAGAGAGCATGGAGGGTCATTTGTAGGGGAACCGTTCATGAGAGAAGCTTATGTAAATTTTCATTCTTTTATTAATAAATTGCCTGAAGTGGTCACGTTGGCTTAGGTCGTGGATTGTTTCCCTCTTTGACGGTTTTAACCACACCAAGAATATTGGTGTATTGATCTTTCATCTATTTGTGAGCGGTGTCCTTTGGTGTTCTGTCTGAGGAACTTACCTTCTAAATTCCTACACGATTTCCCCAAGCGCGTACTTTAGCTACCACTGTGCCCTTTGTTCCGAGCTTGCGTGGATGGTGGGGTCGTGCCATCGCCTCCTCATTGGTCTACCCCTCTGCTCTGACCTGCCACCATGACCTACCCCACGTCATCCTGATACCTTGATACCGGCTCCTCCTCTTGTTGCGCCCCTTTATCCTTTCGGGGTCACATTGTTGGGCTTACCTGGTTGGTGAGACCCTTCTCCACTAATCAGGTATGCACTCCACTAGTGTGGTATGACTTATGTCATCTTGATAGTATCCTCCCAGTGCTTACTATGGACTCCTTGCTTTATTCTTCTGGGGTGAACTCGTTAGGCTGAGTCGGAAGATGGGCCAAATCACAACCAATAGTGCCACGACATGGTGTTGGCCCTGCCATGCAACCACCTTACGCCATCCCACAAGACTTTATATGATGCACTCGATTCTTCCGCTCCAACATTCCGTCGAGGTAAGACTTTTAGGCCACCTCACCAATGTGCCACCCTTCTGGTCAATAGATTTATTTTGGGGCACACATCAGCCTACCCAATTCTTCTTGGCGCATTAACCCAACCTTCTCCCATGCACGCGCCTTAACAAATGTTCCGAAGTGAACCTGAATGGGCTGACCTATCATTCGAGTCCACATCTGACCAATCACAGAACTTCCATGTTGGCATGTTTGCTAGCTCACCCCGATTGGTTCCCATAACAATCTCCCAGGGTAACCTTTTCGAGCTCCAACTCCAGTCACGTTAACACTCTCATGAAAAATCACGTTATGGGAAATCTAGTTGCGCCAATGGGGGGCATCCATGTCTAGCGCTACCTTCCAAAAGGTGGGACGAGGTTTAGCTGGAATGTGCTATAAGTATATGGAATTCCTCTCTGCACCACATTGAACTAGCACCTGATCTTCACCATGGCTCGACGAAGGGATCTTGACCCTGACTTAAGCAATGCATTAGATGGAAATATTTATGACTGTCGTAAGAGCAAGTCTCAACCTTGCCATGGATTGCCTAAGATGGTCATTTCGACCATGGCTTTATCTGAGAGATCTAGCAGGCCTCCAGGTCATTGTTAGTGCTCAACGCCAACGTCGATGGTTTATTAAGGCACCCTGTGGTGCTACCCCTCCTGAGCTTGAGCCAATCCAACTCCAAGGGGTTCCTGGCCCATCTACATTCCTCATTCTCGGATAGGGAATTCAAGGCATGATGGCATAGGCGCTCCAATGGCCCTTACCTACCATGGGCTTGGAGTGGACTCCTAAAAGGTCTCCACCTCGCCTACCACACGCCGAAAGTGCCATAATCCATGTCAAGCCTATAAGCAGCTCCATGGCACTATGCAGAAGCTTCCAGGGCCAAACTAGCTACACCCTTGTGCTAGCGGAAGACACCCATGTTGCTGATAATGCATGGTTGATAGGCCATTTAGGCATAGCATACGGGCTCGACCGACCCTTAAGGGAAAAACAAACCCCTTGGCATTCATATAATGCTTGCTGTTGAACACAACAGCTTGTGACTTAGATAATAAGTCAATGTAAGTAATTGCAGATCCTGCTAGGCATACGTTCTTCTGCATAATTTATTTCATATTAATAAAAAGGAGTCTTTGTACCCAATGTTCCAAGTTTTTTATTCCAATTCTTATGGCTTCTGCTACGACCTGTAGCATGGCATGATATTTCTATGTTGTTTATTTAAATTCTATTGTCAATATCAATGGCTATTGCTGCATAGAGAAAGGGTTCAGCACAAGGATACAACAAAAGATAACCAGGGTGTAAGGCACTTTACTTTTTGTTGTATGTTAGCGGTCATGAACCACAGTAACTAACAATTTAACACAACATCTCATTCAAAGGTAAATAAGCATGTACATTCATTCAATCTGTTTATAAACACTGCTCATTTCAGTGATGCCATATGCACACAGGTTTATATGTACCTTCAATAACTATAATTACCATCTCTGGACTAAGGTGCGTCCACATGTTCATCATATTAATAGCATAAAGATAGTCCCAAGAAAATTCAAAACCATTTCAAGTAGAAATTCATCATAGATTCATCAACATGTAAACAAGCACATAAGATCACTTATATTTTAAACTTGCAGAGCAACAAAGCCTGGGACAAGGACTCTCCACCCAACCATGGAAAAATACAACCACACCTACTTGTAGATATCACGCTCGAGCCAAATTCCAGAGTCTGAGTGTGGTGCTTTCTTAAGAGAACCGATCACGAGTTGGCAACTAAAACAGGGAATTCCAAAGGATCTCTTCCTTAATCCCACTAGTTGACTGCTACCATCTTCTTAAGCACAAGGAGTCTAGAGGTTCTCTACCTCACCCCAAGTGAGCACATAGTGACTCACTCCCTTCCAGGGAGTCCAAAATCCACTCTAACAACAATGCAATAGCTAGAGGTCTTCAATCAAGTCTTCCTTTGATGTTGCTTCAGTATTAGCCTCTTCCCAAGCTATCCAGGGTTCCAAAGCTTACTATCTCAACCCACAACCTCCAGGGACCCAAGATGTTGCAGGGCTCCAAAGATCCTATCTCAACCCACAGCCTCTAGGGAACCCAAGATGTTACAGGACTCCAGAGACTAGCAGCTCAACCCACAACCTTCGGGGAACCTAAGAGCCAATCCCTTTCTTTTCTCTTCTCTTCTACGTTGTCTTCTAGAGTTCTCTCTCTCTATCCCTAGCATGAACTCAAATGATCATGCTGCTCCCTTTTTCCTTGTTTTTGCAAGGATTTTTCATCCTTGTCCTCGCTACCTTGTTTGGTCTTGTCCTCGTTAATTTCCTATCCTTTTTTCCTTGTTTTTTTTTTCAAGCAACATGGGCTTTGTACCTTCTCTTGCAACCCATTTAAATTAGTAACCAATTCATTAATTCATGCACCAACCAACTTTTAATGGTTTTCCAACAATTCATATTTTCTGCACAAGAAACCTCTACATCCCAAGCGAGCAATCCTCCTCCCAAGCTCTAGAATCCATGTCCCTTTGACTTAGTCCCTCTTTTTAAAATCGATATATTTGTAAAGATATTTACAATGCATTTTATGAGAGAACCATGGGTGGGGCTGTCACAATTTATTCATTGTTTGCCGTAATTGCATAATTAATTAGTTAGAAGAATAAATTTCTAGTTGTTTCATTTCAAGAGAATTTTCACATGGTATAAGAGAAAATTTGATCAATAGGAAGCTCAGAGGCGAAAGGAGGAAATTGTTTAGCTTCAGAGGGAGTCTAGCAGTTTGATTTCTAGGTCTGCATAGAACCTAGCCCAGACAATGCGAATTACTAGACCGGGGGTCGAATTTCCAGTTGTACGTTGCAGGAAAGGTCGATTTTTCCTAGAAGTGATTCCAGCAGGTAGAGGTAAGCATATCAATATTTTTCACATAGCAGATTCTTGATCTGGGAATAAATAATTTGCAACAGTGATTGAAGTAACAAATTAGTGTTGGGTGGAAGAGAAATAACACACGATTATACTAATGATTTCCCCAATAATTTTTTTAGAATCCTCTAGTATGGCCATGGACATATTTAATATTCACGAGGCTACACAATTGTCTTCCAGATTGGAGGACGAGTTTCCTTACTTAACTAGCTCATCTTCACATGGAGTCGGGTACATAGACAATGGAGCGTCAACTCACATGACAAGAGTTAGAGAATATGAGGAGAAAATGGACTTCCAGATAACAATGGGAAACATGATGAAATATACTCTAGTAGGGAGGTATACCATTGACTTAGAGAGGGAGTCAGGAGAAAGCACCAATGTTACAAATGTATTTGCATTTGTTAGGATTGGGTATGGACCTGATTTCAATATCCCAACTACATGATAGGGGATATGATGTCCACTTTGTAGGGAAGAAGGTATTCATCAAACACCATAACTGGAAGAAGGTGAAACAGATTGGGGTACGAAGCAACAAATTGTACAAGTTGTAGTTCGACTCTACAATTGCATTAGTTAGTAGTAGTAGTGACAATGGAAAAGACCTGAATGAGTTATGACATAAGAGGATGGGACATTTACACCATGGAGCACTTAAGATGATTAGGGAGACAGTGACAGGTTTTCAAGAATTAGGCACAAAATACGATGATGTGTGCAAGGGGTGCGTACTTGTGAAGTATGTTAAGGTAACATTCTTGAGTGACAAGAAATCAGATGGTGTGTTACAACTTATACACTCAAACATTTGTGGCCTTATGTCCACTAGATATCTCAGGGGGTACGAGTATTTTGTCACCTTTATTGATGATCATTCCAAGAAAACTTGGATCTATTTTCTAAAGACTAAGGGCGAGGTCTTTGATCGCTTCAAGGAGTTTAAGGCTTTGGTTGAGAATGCAACAGGAAAAAATATCAAGGTGCTTCACTCAGATAATGGAGGTGAATACACAGATAGTTGTGAAAATTCAGAATCCCCGAATCACTACTACAACAACTGATGTTATTTCTCCTACTTGCTAATTCTCTTACAAGTTATTTACAATATTACACAATAAATATCAAAATAAATACAACTGCAACCTTCACAATTTAAATAATATGCGGAAACAAGAACTAAGCAAGAATAAATAACACACATAAGTGACACTGTTGTTTTTGAACATATGTCCCAAGAAAACCCCAATGCGCGAAAACCAGTGCAACAGTCGAGGGTTTATATTATTATGCAGTAATTTATGAGTACAATTCTTCGGATGCCCAAACTGGAAATCCTATATAGAGATCTAACTGGGCAAAAAGATAGTGAGGTGATCTCATCCTGTCACTGGTAAATCTGACACTACTGTGTTGGACATGAGCCTTTGTGTTGTCTTTGTGTAGTACTGTGTCACACCCATGCAGTTACTGCGTCACTACTGCTGGGACTGCGCTGCACCTCCTCTTGATCCTCTGCTCGCTGGAAACTTCAGCCCTCTGGTCTCCCGGCCTCACACCTTGGCTCCAACACTAGATCCCGATTGTTCCCTAATAGAAATACAGACTCCCTTTGAAGCTCTGCGCTGCCACAATGTAGCTCTACACTACCTCTGCATAGCTCAGCGCTGCCTCTCCGGACTACTCTCTGCCCTCTCTACCTTTCACTCTCCAGATCAGGAAAACTTCTTCTAAAAAATTATCCTTGCCCCTCACTGCAAGAAATCTCTTCAATCACTTTCTCTGACAATTGCTGTGCTGCTCTCTTGAGAAAATCGATCTTTGATCTCTCACCCGATGTGTCTTCCAAATGCCCATCAAGCCTCTTCTTATAATCCTCTTGTTGATCAATCAATGACCCAGACTAGATTCTAATCAATGGCTCAAATCATTTTGACTTGATCCTTGTATTCTTCTAGAAGTTTCACCCCCACTTTAATTAATACCCTGTAATTATTTTAGTTTCCTAAGTTTTGACTTAGGCATCCATTAAAAATAATTAATTATTTAAATAAAATTGTCTTTGGGTGGAATTTCCAAAAACGATTTCTGGGTATTCTGGAATACATGTGTCCTAGCCTCTCTGCAAAATTTGAGGCTTAGAGCACATCCAATGCTACCAGAAATCAACACTCCCTATTAATGAGGAATGTGCTCTAGTAATGTAACCTACTAAAGAATAAACTTGACTCTGTAAAATCTCCCTCTGCGTTGATGATCTTTGACATCACTGCCCACCAAATACTACACAAATGTTGCATCCGTGTCGCTGTTGAATCTGCATGTTGCTGCTATCAGCATATGCACTGCAACCATGCTCCAACTGTCGCTGCTTCCTTCTGCAACAACTGCAACAGAAAAACATCCAAAATAATGAACCATCTATGTTTAGTATGATGCATCTATCGTCCGCCTTTTGACTGCTGCTAGCCTCTGCGCTATCATTTAAGTCTCTACACTATTGCTGACTCTGCTCTGTGCCAACTGCACTGCTGCCAACACTAGCTCTGCGCTGCTTAGTATCTGATTGTTACTAGCCGCTACATCTATCACTCTAGCAACTGACTACACCACCTGACACTGGTCCATCCTGCTACTGCTGACTATGGGCTCCCATAGCAAGGTCTTGATCCAAGAGGTGGACTCCTCAAGGATCCTGCCCATCTGTGTTTTTTCGAACTACAGTACTAGATCACCCCACCTCTCCCCTGGAGGTATCTGGGCAATCATGATAAACTCTTCCCCCTTGATCTTTGCAGTTACAGCCTGCAGATCATGTTTCTCATCCTTGTCCTTCTTCTTGAGAGGACACTGTGTAGCGTAGTGACCAAATTCACCGCATCAGAAACATTTGATCTTTGATATGTCCATCTTCTGCCTTCGCTGCTCCTAATGCCCCTTTGATGCAAGGGCTGCATTCTCCTTCTCCTCCTTGGGCTTCGTCCCACTGCTGTTGTTGCTATCAATTTTTCACTTGACTAAGTATCGCTTCACCTCTTCCTGCTGAAGAGCGACCCACATCCCTTCCCAATCCCACAATCTCTCTTTGCCCAGGATACTCTGGAAAAATACTTGTCATTCTTCTGACATTGAATTCAAGGCCAACCTCACCATATTTGTAGGCTGAGGTGATGACCCTATAGTTTCCAACTGATCTCGGGCTTCCTGTAGCTTTGATAGGAATAAATCAATGCGTTCCCCTTTCTGCATCCTCGCAGATCTCATTTTCTCTTCTAAGTACATCTTCTGCTGCTCGGAAGATCCCTAATACAACGTAGCCAAGGCATCCCACATCTCCTTGGCAATCCCTTTGCCAACAATGTGACATACAACATGATCCCTCACTCCATCGAGGATCAACCGCTTGGACTTCGCCATTTTAGCCTTGTACTTCTTGAGTGCATCCGCATCTGCAGGTTCAGCTACCACACTATCGACATAGGCTTGCTTATATCAACACCCTTTTAATGTAAATAATTTAAAATCTACAATTGGAATACCTTTATAGGAAAATCTTCCTTCCTTTGTTTTTGAATTAGACTCCCTTCTTCAAATGAGCCTAGGGTTTTTAAAAGTAACCCCTTTAACTTTTATTTTCCTCAATTATATATTTTTTCTCACTTTAAAAAAAGTTAATATAGCTTTACTATTTAAATAAACTGCATCTTATATTTATTATAATGCTTTTAAAAATACTCTTCCTTTGTTATAACTTGTTATCCTTATGTCTCTTTATAGTTCTATATTTAACCCTCTATAAACTTTAATATATGGATATCCCTGATGTCCTTTAGGTGAGGGGCTTGCTTACCCTTATATACCACACTATATACCAAGCCCCTTATATACCACACTATATATAACATGCAAGAAATCCACCTGTCAAACTTTAGAGTGAGGGGCTTGCTTAAATACCACACTATTGACATAGGCTTGCTTATATCGACACCCCCTTAATGTAAATAATCTAAAATCTACAATTGGAATACCTTTATAAGAAAATCTTCCTTCCTTTGTTTCTGAATTAGACTCCATATTTTCTTGTTCAATGAGCCTAGGGTTTTTAAAAATAACCCTTTTAACTTTTATTTTCCTCAATTATATTTTATTTTCCCACTTTAGAAAAAGTTAATATAGCTCCACTATTTAAATAAACTACACCTTATATTTATTATAATGCTTTTAAAAAATGCTCTTCCTTTAATGTCTCTTTATAGTTCTATATTTAACCCTTTATAAACTTTAATATATGGACCTTTCAAGTAAATTTTTATAATAATACCTGCTTTGTACTTATATATTTTTTCAATAATTTTATGACTTGAACTTTTATTTAAAATACCACTTTTTAATATAATACTTCTCTTTATATATCTTTTATTTATATATTTTTTTTAGTTGAAAAGTTACAACCCTAGTGAAACGTGGTTATTCACCTCCTTGGGCTATAATATAAAATATATGTCCACTTATGTGCTTTTGACTCGGTTAATTTTCTCCACGTAATAACTTACCATTCACATAAAGAGATTTTGTATTCCTTTTGTTTTTCTTTTACCTTGAAAATACCATGGGCAATTACCATTAGTTGCTAAAACCACGAGCTTGTAAACCACTTAATGAATAATCAAGTTAATTTTCTTTATGTAAAAACTTACCATTCACATAAAGAGATTTTGTATTCCTTTTGTTTTTCTTTTACCTTGAAAATACCATGGACAATTACCATGGGTTGCTAAAACCACGAGCTTGTAAACCACTTAATGAAGAATCAAGATATTATTATCCACTCTTCCTTCTATTACGTATAATTTTAAAGATATTTGGAAAGATTCCATTTTAAATTTGTCATGCACTTTTTATCAGTAATGTAGAACCTTTTTATATATATGAATGTTCTCCTTTAAAATTTACACCATATCTTTTTCTTTTTTTTTTCTTTGACTATATTTTTTTTTGTTTAACGGCCAATGGCCTTTGATGAATCAATGACGAAGAAACTCCCAAACGTGTAGTGAAACACTTCAATCTTGATGGCAACAGTGTTGAAGAAACCTAGATGGCCAAGGTCCTGGATCAAAGAGCATGGCGCTGTGCAGTGGCCAGAGGATCGAACTGCTCGAATACCAAATGAAGCGAACAAAGTTCGTTCTTCAAGTTAAATACTTGGAATATAAATATCTCCATTGAGATACGTGAGTATATATTAAAATGTATGAATAAGATGATGATACAATTGACAGTGAGGGGCTTGTTTATATACCAAGCAGGTGTCCCTTTATGAACGATCATGTCTCCTTAGACATGTCTCTTTGTTTAACTAATTATTACTTATTTACTTATTATTATGTGTTAATCTAGATTTTCATTGATGTCAATATGGCAATATTTTGGATAGTAAATAATGATGTGAAGCCAAGCAAAGCAAATCCGTGAAGCAACAGGAGAAGGAAGAGTTCATCGAAAGCCATCAAAGAAGAGCTATCAGAAGAAGAGCTATTGGAGAAGTGTATCAGAAGTCGTAGGAGTGAAGAGAAACCACATGAGCAATGAGCCAAGACAAAGCAGATCTATCAGGGGAAGGAATAAACCGTGGAAAGCTCTAAAAAGTTCACAATGCATAAAACAAACTGGAGGAGTTAACATATTGGCATATATAATATCGACGGGCTCTATTACATGCCATCACACAAAACCCCTAATTGCGATTTGAGCTACGGACCGACTTTCCAATAGAAAAATCTATATTATAATACCGCGTCTGCCACTGTCGGAAGTTACATATCGCAAGTCATAAATGTCACCGCCTAAAAACCTATGATTGCAATACCATTGTGGACCCACTGCACCATTGTAATACAACTCAATAGAATATTGCATCCGTCGCATAATCGCAAACCATAAGGTTTACTATGTATCACCATCCCAAATCCGCCGATTGCGATATGTACTACGGACCCGATGGTTCCACTACAATATGCCATAATACAATATCGCATCTACCTTATAAAATTTCATATCACAAATCATAAAGAGTTGTCACCCTGGACCGCCGATTTCGATAAACCCTCGACCGCCTATTGCAATAGAAGTTGTGGACCTGACAGGTCTATTAACAATTGTTTAATGTTTTATCGCGTCCGCCTCATCGGAAATATGATTATCGACCATGTTAGATCGGTAACGTTAAGAGTTGTGATTGTGATTGTGATTGATGATGTGGATGTGGGACCTCCATGTGGGCCTTGGATGAATATTAAAAAGGTCCTCTCCGATATATTGTGTAGCAAGAGACCTCTGAAAGTTGCGATTAGCGGTGACGTGGCATGTGGGGACCGCCAGACTTCTATTATAATACGGTTATAGCCTCTCTCGTCTTTTCATAAATAAACAAGTCAGCCTCCCTCCAATAAACGTGTCTCTCAAGTCATTGGTGAAACTTGTATAAGTACAAGTTAAAACGTTTCACTAAATGAATCGATTGGGCATCGGGGCACAAAGAAGAATTAAAAATTTCACAACTTGTGAACTTGAAAAGACAGAGGAAGCCGAAGGTCGAGAAGCCAAAGGTCTAGTAGAAGACGAAGGTCCAACAGAAGCCGAAAGCTGAGAAAATAAGGAAGCAGAAGATAGAGCGGGAGGACAATCTTTTGATTTGATTCATCTTGGAAGGTTCAGACCCGGAGTGAAGCCATAGCACATACATCGACCTGTTGCAAAGACTACAAGGACATGATTTGGTAAAGAAATTCTTGGAAGCAGTATAATAGATTCAAACATTTCTTGACAGAGTAAATCTATAAGGTCGGAGCCCTTGTGGTTGGTGCCTCAGAATTGGAAGGATTGGTGTCCTTGGAGTTGGTGCTCTTAAATTCAAGGTTGGTGCCTTGGTAAAATAGGGTCGGAGCCCTAGAGGTTGGAGCCTCATCAAAGTCCAAGTTGGTGCTTGGAAAAACTCATTAGATATTGTATTCAACCTTTTTCTATATTTAATAAAATCATTTCTTTGATTAAAGTTGCAAATAATTTACGCTGGTAATAATAACAATTGAAAAGAAATACTGATTCATCCCCCTCTCAGTATTTCCAACAATTGGTATCAGAGCCAGATTCTTTAGAATCAGCCTAACAACAGGAAGAAGGATTCTCAGTTACAATGAAGAATCAAGAAATGACAGTAGGAAGGCTGTTGGGTATACGACCAAAGTCCCACATTGACTAGAAGTGGGGAGGATCATGGGTATATAAGGATGGACAAATATCTCCATTGGTATGAGGCCTTTTGGGGTAAGTCCAAAAGCATATCCATGAGGGCTTAGGCCCAAAGTGGACAATATCATACCATTGTGGAGATATGTGGTGTCCAGAGTCCTTACAAATGGTATCGGAGCCATGCCCCAAAGTTAGCCAAGTGGATGAATCCTCGGAATGCCCAATGAAGGTGGGGCCCGGTAATATCACGATGGGATCCGTGGATGAGCTTGGTTAGACAGGCGGTGTGCTCCGGATTCTTCATGGACGTGTCCTGGTCCCAACACGGTGAAGAGGAGTTGACCTGGGATAGAGCAAGCTCTCGAGGCAAGTGGTGTCCAGTAAGGCGTGTGCTTCCAATTTGGAGCGGAGAATCCTGGTTGTAGAGAGTGGATGGATGGATAATCGTTTGAGGGAGGTTCGATGTTCTTTGTTCGAGGGGAGGATTGTTGGTATACGACCAAAGTCCACATGACTAGGTGTGGGGAGGATCATGGGTATTAAGGATGACAAATATCTCCATTGGTATGAGGCCTTTTGGGGTAAGTCCAAAAGCAAATCCATGAAGGCTTAGGCCCAAAGTGGACAATATCATACCATTGTGGAGATATGTGGTGTCCAGAGTCCTTACAAAGGCTTCCCTTGTTCGATGGTACTAATTTTGGTTTTTGGAAAAAGAGAATGTCTTACTACTTAATGTCCCTTGGACCCGAAGTTTGGAATGCTATTCTGAATGGGTACAATGCCCCTCCCACTCTTCCTACTGATCAAGAGGAAAGGAAATCATACATTGCCAATGCCAAAGCTCTAAATTCCATTACCAGTGGAATCACTAATTCTGAGTTTACGAAATTCTTGAATTGTGACTCGGCCAAAGAAGTATGGGATAAACTGGTTAGCTTATGTGATGGGGACTCCAAGGTTAATAAGGAAAAGCTTCAAATTCATAGGAGGTAGTTCGAAATTCTGAAAATGGATGATGAAGAAGATATTGCATCATACTTCCTCTGAGTAGCTGAAGTAGTCAACTCTCTTAAAGGACTGGAAGAAAATATTGAAGAAAGAATTGTTGTTCAAAAGGTCTTAAGATCTCTCCCAGAGAGATTTGACTCCAAAATAAGTGTTATAGAAGAAATGAAGGAACTAGACACTCTCAAAATGGATGAACTTCATGGAATCCTCACTGCCTATGAGATGAGAAAAGGAATCCCAAGTTCCAAAGATGCAACAATCAAGGCCTCAAAATAAAAAAGGGAAAAGGATGGAATACCAGCAATGATGACTCTGATGTTGAATCCGAATTGGTGCAATTTGTATGAAGGCTAAAGAAAGCATCCAAGCTAAAAGATAAGCATCCTCTTATTTGTGTAGATCATCTTCCAGATTCATCTCGCATTAGGCTTGTTTTGATCGATGTTTCAAACCAGCAACGATGGTTCATTGTTGGTTTGAAACGTCGATCAAAACAAGCCTAGTGCGAGATGAATCTAGAAGATGATCTACACAATCATAAAGATCGCAGAAACCTAAAATATGAAATCCTCTTATTTGTTTCAACTATGGAAGAATAGGTCATTACACTGCAAAATGTCCTCATAAGCATGATGGTGATAATGAGGAAGGAAGGATATACAAAAAGAAAGGATTTACTAAGAAGAATTTCCTCTCTAAACAAGATGAATCTGATGAGGATGAATATGTGGTCATCAAGAAGAAATCATCCAAATATATCTTCAATCACAAAGAAAGTAATGATGAATGAGATGAAGAGAATGACTATGTTGGAAGCAAGGAAGTACCATTTATGGCATTTACTAAAGATGATGAACCAAGACAGGAAAACAAAGAAGATACAAATGAATTACTGATAAGTACCATTGAAAAAAATGAGGAGTTACAAAAGAAGGTTATCTCTCTTAAAACAGACAAAGAGGAAGCTAAAAGAAGGGAGTACATTATATGTGAAAGATATGAAGCTAAAATAGTATTTCTCAAAAAGGAAATGGAACAAATCAAAATGAATTTGGCAAAGTTCTCAAACACTTGATCACATTCTCAACACTTAGAAATCTTAAAGTGACAAGTTTGGGATCGGTTTTTTATCAAGTGTCAAGGATAATACAAGAATCTATGCCGACGTACTTTGTAGCAATCCAAAAGAAGAAAAATCATCTCATCAAAGGCCCAACTCAAATCCAAAGAATGAAGAAAGAGCAACTCCAAGGAATAAGGTTTATTCAAATAATGGCTATTATAGTAGGTACCAAACTATCTTTCTTGGACAGTGCTATTATTGTAAAAATTTTGGTCATCAAGTTAAACATTGCATGGCTTGTAAGAATGAAGCACCAAGATTGAAGAATCAAAGAAACAAACCATGTAGTCTCAAAGAGCAAGGACAAATCAATAATTTCAACCCGTTTGATCCTTTGGCCAAATTTGATCCAATTTGCTCATTATGTAATGATAATGGACATAGCAAACAAAATTGCCCCCTCAAAAGTAGAAAAGAAAACGACGAAAGTCCCAATATGGATAAATGTGGTCTAGCTTTATGTGCTCACAGTGAGGAAAATCTTTGGTTTGTGGATAGTGGGTGCTCCAGACATGTGACAGGTGACAAAAGGAAGTTTATCTCATTAAACAAAAAAGAATGAAATGTATCCTCTGGGAGTGGGTCTGCCAAAATTGTTGGAAAAGGAATTGTTACCCTTATTAATGGAAAAGGAAAGGCTCAAAATGCTTTGCTGGTAGATGGGCTCAAACACAATCTCTTGAGTGTTAGCCAAATCTATGGTCAAGGACATAATGTTGTCTTCAACACTAAAAATTATGAAATAAGGAACTCTTCCTCAGGAGAACTTGTGGCAAAAGGAGTTAGAACATCAGATAATGTCTACATTCTGAACAAAATTCAAGAAGATAAATGTTATCTAAGTCAAACAGGTGAAAGTTGGTTGTGGCATAAACGACTGGGGCATACAAGTTTTAACAACTCGATCAATATCAACAAAATCAATGCAGTAAGGGACATTCCAAAGATGTCCAAACCAAATCAAGTTGTATGTGGTCCATGTCAACATGGAAATCAAACTAGAACTAGCCACAAGACTAAGGAATTCTCCACATCAAAACCTATACAGATAATTCATGAAGATTTATGTTGGCCAACCAGAACTCCAACACTCCAAGGAGAAAGGTATTTTGCTTTATTTGTTGATGACTATACTAGAATGATGTGGGTATATTTCATAAAATATAAATCTGAAGCATTTGAATGTTTTAAGAATATTAAAGCTCTTGTAGAAAATGAAAAGGATTCCAAAATTAAATGTCTTAGAATAGATAGAGGAGGAGAATTCACATCAAAATAATTTGATGAATTCTATAAAAAACATGGAATCGAAAGAGAGCTCTCCGCTGCTAGAACACCTAAGCAAAATGGAGTAGTTGAAAGGAGAAACCGAACTATTCAAAAAATGGCTAGAACTATGTTACTACCAGCTGACTCGCAGCCAAAATTTTGGAAGGAAGCAGTCGGGGACCGTAGTTTATACCTTGAATCGAACTCAACTAAGACCAAATGATGAGAAGACTCCTTATGAATTATGGAAAGGAAGACCTGCTTCAGTAAAATACTTCAGGACTGATGACTCACCAGGAAAATTTGATTCTCGGGTTGATGAAGGAATATTTCTTGGGTATTCTACCAGAAGCAAAGCTTACAAATGCTACAATAATCGACTACAGAAAATAGTGGAAAGTATTGATGTGAAGATTGATGAAGAGCTTCCAGAAAGAAAATTGAAGATCATGGTTATTGAAGAAAGTGAAGAATAACCTGAAAATGAAGAAAAAGATCAAGAAAAACAAAAACAAAAAGAATAATCTCACTCCTTTAAAAGTGAAATTCCTCAAAAAGAATCACCCGAAAGAGCAGATTATTGGCAATGTAGATGAAGGAATACAAACTTGAAGAAGGATGACAAGTACACCAAAGAGAAATGATGTTGCTCTCCTATCTATGATAGAACCAGAAAATTTTACTCAAGCAAGTAAGGATCCTCATTGGGTGGAAGCCATGGAAGAAGAAATGTCTCAAATCTAGAAAAATGAGACATGGGAGTTGGTACCTCGTCCAAAGGATAAAAATATAATTGGAACTAAGTGGGTGTTCAAAAACAAAATAAATAAAGATGGACAAATCATCAGAAATAAGGCAAGACTTGTCTGTAAAGGTTATTCACAAATTGAAGGAATTGATTTTGAAGAAACTTTTGCACCAGTAGCTCGTATGGAAGCTATAAGGATGTTCTTGGCATTTGCATGCTCAAAAGGATTCAAAGTCTATCAAATGGACGTAAAATTAGCATTTCTGAACGGGGAACTCAAGGAAGAAGTCTACATGGAGCAACCATAAGGTTTTGATCTAACAGAAGGAAAAGACTTTGTATGTATGTTGAAAAAGGCATTATATGGTTTGAAACAAGCTCCTAGAGTGTGGTATGCAAGATTGGATCACTATCTACAACAAAAAAACTTCAAAAAGGGGGTGGCAGGAAGTAATCTCTACATGAAGATGGATGAGGATAAATTACTAATCACCCTTATATATGTTGATGATCTGATTTTTGCTAGTAATAATGATGAAATGAGCCATGAGTTTGCTCAACATATGTCAAGAGAATTCGAAATGTCAATGATTGGTGAGATATCCTACTTCCTTGGACTACAAGTATCGCAAACCACAACAGGCATGTTTATCTCTCAAACAAAATATCTCAAAGATACGCTTAAAATATATGGAATGGAAGAATGTGCACCTATGAGCATATTGATGACCACAAATTGCAAACTAAGCAAAGATGATGATTCCCCCCTGGTAGATGCAACTCTTTACAAGTCATTAATTGGAGCTCTCTTATACTTAACAGCTACAAAGCCCGACATTATGCAAGAAGTGGGAATGGTGGGAGAAATTCATTCAACTCCTAAGCAATCCCACATGTTGGTTGTGAAAAGAATTCTCAGATACTTGAAAGGAACCCCTGACTTTGGTCTTTGGTATCCCAAAAGCACAAATACTACAGTGACAACTTATACTGATGCTGATTGGGCTGGAAGCGTGGATAATTGTAAAAGCACCAATGGAAATGCATTTTTTATTGGAGATTGCCTGGTAGCTTGGCTCTGCAAAAAAAATAATCTATATCTCTCTCTACAGCTAAAGCCGAATATATAGCCGCAACTGACTGTTGTACACAAATACTATGAATGAAGGAAGCTTTGAAGGATGTCAACATAGAAACTGAACAACCAATCACCATCCATTGTGATAACACAAGTGCTATCAGTCTCAGTAAAAATCTAGTGATGCACTAAAAAACCCAAACATATACCAATCAAGTATCATTTTCTCCGTGAACAGGTGGCTGAACAAAACATCAAGTTGGAATATATCAATACCAAGTAACAGATAGCAGATATTTTCACCAAACCTCTTCCTTGAGAAGCATTTGAACATCTTCGTCAAAAGATGGGGGTTATTGCTTTAACATCACACTAAATCGATTCTTAAGATGCCACATGACCGGGGGAGTCCTTGTGCACTCCTTTGGATTGATGTCAAAGGGGGAGAGAAGAAGAATATTTCCACCAATGATAAAGGGGGAGAGAAGAAGAATATTTCCACCAATGACAAAGGGGGAGATTGTTGATCTAGATTGTCATTGATGTCAATATGGCAATATTCTGGATAGTAAATAATGATGTGAAGCCAAGCAGAGTAGATCCATGAAGCAACAGGAGTAGGAAGAGTTCATCAAAAGCAATCAAAGAAGAGCTATTGGAAGAAGAGTTATTGGAGCAGTGTATCAGAAGTCATAGGAGTGAAGAGAAACCATAGGAGCGACGAGCCAAGACAAAGCAGATCTATCGGAGGAAGGAATAAATCGGGGAAACCTCTTAAAAATTTCACAGCGTATAAAACAAACTGGAGGAGTTAACATATCGGCATATATAATATCGACGAGCTATATTACATGCCACCACACAAAACCCTCGATTGTGATTTGAGCTGCAGACCCGACTTTCCAATAAAACAAGTTCTAATATAATACCACATCCGCCACTATTGGAAGTTACGCATTGCAAATCATAAATGTAACCGCACAAAAACCTGCGATTGTGATACCATTGCAAACCCGTTGCACCATTGTAATACAACTCAATAGAATATCGCATTCGTCGCATAATCGCAAACCATAAGGTTTATTATGTATCACCGCCCCAAATCCACCGATTGCAATATGTACTGCAAACCCGATGTTTCCACTACAATACGCCATTATACAATATCACATCCACCGTATAAACTTTCATATCGCAAATCATAAAGAGTTGTCACCCCGGACTGCGGATTGCGATAAACCCCCGAACTGCGGATTGCGATAGAAGATGTGGATCCAACGGGTCTATTGATAACAGTGTAATGTTATATTGTGTCCGCCTCATCAGTAATATGAGTATCGGCTATGTTACACTGGTAACATTAAAAGTTGCGATTGCGATTGATGATGTGGATGTGGGACCTCCATGTGGGCCTTGGATGAATATTAAAAAGGGCCTCTTTGATATATTGTGTAGCAAGAGACCTCCGAAAGTCGTGATTGCAATTAGCGGTGATGTGGCATGTGGGACTGCCAGACTTCTATCATAATATGGTTATAGCCTCTCTAGTCTCTCCGTAAATAAACAAATCAACCTCCCTCCAATAAACATGTTTCTTAAGTCATTGGTGAAACTCGTATAAGTACAAGTTAAAACGTTTCACTAAATGAATCGATTGGGCATTGGGCACAAAGAAGAATTAAAAAGTTCACAACTCGTGAACTTGAAAAGACAGAGGAAGCCAAAGGTCGAGAAGTCGAAGTTCTAGTAGAAGATGAAGGTGCAGCAGAAGCCGAACGCCGAGCAAAGAAGGAAGCAGAAGACAGTGCGGGAGGACAATATTTTGATCTGCTTCATCTTGGAAGGTTTAGACCCGAAGTGAAGCCATAATACAAACAATGACCTGTTGAAAAGACTACAAGGACATGATTTGGTAAAGAAGTTCTTGGAAGCAGAGTAATACAATCAAACATTTCTTGATAGAGTAAATATATAGGATCAGAGCCCTTGGGGTTGGTGCCTCAGAATTGGAAGGATTTGTGTCCTTGGAGTTGGTGCTCCTAAATTCAAGGTTGGTTCCTTGGTAAGATAGGGTTGGAGCCCTAGAGGTTGGAGCCTCATCAAAGTCCAAGTTGGTGCTTGGAAAAACTCATCAGATATTGTATTCAATCTTTTTCTATATTTAATAAAATCATTTCTTTGGTTAAAATTGTAAATAATCTAGACTGGTAATAATAACAATTGAAAAGAAATATTGATTCACCCCCCTCTCAGTATTTCCAACATTATGTTTATTATTTATTATATATATTTATTACTTTTACATAATTATATTTATAACAAAGGGCCAATCACTTTAGGATCTTTGGTAGCATAGCTTATTGCCATGTACCATATGAGAAGCAGACCAAGCTGGATCAGAGTGCAAAGAGAGGTTATTTTGTTGGGTATAGCGAAACCTCCAAGGCATACAAGATTTATGTTCCCAACAACAGGAAGATCATAGTGAGATGGGAAATGCCAATAGGTGATCAGAGTGAGCTAGCTTAAGTTCCATTGTAGAAAGGACAACCACAGGGGCCATCGTTAAGACCACCACAAGGAGAGTCAAAGGGATCTGGTACACATACCCTCAGGTGTAGGAGATCCAATGAGTTCGCAACAGATGGAGCAACAAAGGCATGATGAGGAGTTGGTTGAGCCTCTCACCACTAGTGGTAGAACCAAAAGGGAAGTTCGTTAGAAATCGAGAAATGTAGAGGAGTTTATTGGAGCTCCTAAGATGAACAAGAGAGAACACAGACAACCAAACAGGTACCAAACATTGGTTGCACAAGTTGAAGAACCTTCCAACTATCAGGAGGTGACACAACATCAAGTGTGGATAGATTCCATGGTAGAAGAGTATAGCTCTATCATGAACAATGATGTTTGGGAGGTAGTGTTGAGGCTTGAGGACAGGTCAGTAGTTGGCTCTCGAGGGATCTACAAGATCAAGTACGCTGAAGATGGCAGTGTGGAGAAGTACAAGGCTAGGTTCGTGGAAAAGGGGTATGCACAAAAGGAAGGTATAGATTATGAGCAGAACTTCACCCCAGTTGCTAAATACACTTCTGTTCGGTCCATTATATCCCTATCAATACAAATGGGATGGAAGATTCACCAAATGGACATCAAGACAACCTTCTTGAACAGGGTGATAGAGGAGGAGGTGTACATAGAACAACCATAGGGCTTAGAGGCACATAAGAGGCGCACATGTGTGCGGGTTGAAGAAAACTCTATACGGGCTCAAGCAGGCTCCCAGGGCATGGTATGGTCAGATTGACAGCTACTTGAAGCAAATGGGATTTGTCATGAGTGACACAAATCCCAACCTTCACTACTTGATGGTAGAGGATGAGCCACTCATCCTAGTGTTGTATGTGGATGACCTGTTCTGGACGAGGTCATCAAGGCTCATAGAGGACTACAAGAGGAACTTGGTAACAAAGTTTGACATGAAGGATTTGGGGTTGATGCACAATTTGCTAGGCCTGGAAGTGTGGCAAAAGGACAGGGAGATCTTCCTTGGTCAAGGGAGATATGCTACTAAGATTCTGAAGAGATTCAAGATGTAGGATTGTAGACCCATGTCTATGCCCATGATCACAAACTAGAGGAAGATAAATGCATCAAAGGACAAGGATGTTGACCCCACCCTATATAAACAACTCATCGGTTCTCTCATGTATCTGGTCAACACTTGACCAAATATCTACTTGCGGTCAACACTCTCGGTCATGGGGGAATCGAAGAGAGTGCATTGGACAACAACGACACACATTTTGAGGTATTTGCGTGGCACAATAGAGTATGGGTTGAAATATACCTAAGGGGATGATGTCAGACTATGTAGATTCACATATGCAGATTGGGCGGGCATTTCAATGGATAGGAAAAGTAACTCTGGGTACTGCTTTAGTGTTGGATTAAGGATGATTTGTTGGTGTCGTAAGAAGCAAAAGTTAATAGCACTAAGCTCTACAAAAGCAAAGTATATGGCAGCTAGCACAGCCATGTGCGAAGATATATAGTTTCGAAAATTGTTGGTGAACTTATTCAGGCAAAGGATGGAGGCAACCAACGTTTATTGCGATAATCAGAGTCACATCAAGCTCTTTGAAAATCTAGTGTTTCGTGACAGGTTGGAACACATAAATATTTGATGTCATTTCATTAGAGATTGTGTGTAGTGTGGAGCAGTCCAACTATAGTGTGTTCCCACGGAAGAGTAGGTTGGAGATATACTCACGAAAGCTCTAGGAAGAACCAAGTTTGTCTATTTAATAACGCAGATGGGTATAGTGGAGAACCCATTTCAATAGCAGGGACAAAGTATTCAAGATTTCAGTTGCAGTAGTTGCAGTAGCAACAACAACATGAGATAAATTGCAAAGTTGGCAATAGTACAGTGCAATGTAGTGTCAAGGTGATTCGGCTACAAAATGACATATGAATCAGAGTTTGTGCAATAGTTGGTGGACAATGGTAGTAGTCACAGTTGTTAGTGATCATCAACGTGTATGGAGGATGTTATGGGGGAGAACACCTTCGTCGCTAAGAGAGAGTGTTAGAATTTTGTAGCATCGGATGGTGTTCTAGTCTCAATCCTTGTAGAGAGGCTAAAACATATCATATCTCCATAACCCAAAAATTGTTTATGGAAATTTCACCTAGAGACAATTCAATTAAATCATTTGATTTATAAGTAAAAATGCCTAAGTATAACTTTAGGGAAATTGATTAATTAATAAGAATTAATTGAAAAATGTGAGAATTCTCTAGAAACTCACATGGATCAACTTAGAGATGATCTCATCCATCGATAAGGACTTAATCGTGGTTGTTGGTAATCCAATTGGAGATTATAAGAGGAGGTTGATAGGGTTGGAGAAGAACATACTTGAGGTCGAGTTCCTTGGTAGAAATTGAGCTTCACAGTTGCAGTGATCCAACAGGAGAGTTCGAGTCAAAGAGGGGATGTAGAGGTAGTGATTTCTGTTATGCTTTTAACGTGCAAAAGATACCCAAATATAGAATATGCGAAGAAAAATACCCAGAACATAGAATAGTGAGAGTCAACATCAAATATTTTATTATTCAGAAAGCAATGTTCACTGGCCTCTTCGAGGGGGCAACCTCCAATAGAGCAGAGCTCGATTCAAAAATAAGACACGATGCTCCTCGTAGGGAGTCTCTATCCTTTATATATGACTCATACATGTAATACCATGGATCAATACCATGGGTTTTATTAATACCATCTATCTAATACTACGCCCATTTGCAACTAACTGTGGTCCCACTTACAATTATTAATATGGGCTTTATTGACTCTTTATTATGACGTGATCCCACTACATAAATAAGGAGGTTAGGGTGGGACCCTAACAATGAAGCATATATAAAAGGAAACCACGAATTAGCATGACCCTCTTACCCACTAAAAACTTTGGGTTCTCAATCAGGCAACACAAATTAGCATGACCCTCTTACCCATCTTGAAGATACTTTGTCAGGTAAGGTACCATTTTTCAACTTATGAACTAGGGAGACTAAGATTTGTGAGTCCCCTGTAATCTGGATCCTCGTTAATTTTAACTTTGTAGTTAGACATAGGCCTTTGAAAAGTGCCAATAATTTCGCCACATTATTGGTGGTGACTCCACATGGACCCGCAAAGATCTTTAGAACTTTGCCTTGATCAAAACAAATGAGTCTCCCATAACCCGTAAGGCCCAGGTTCCCTTTTGACACCCCATCAAAGTTAATTTTGAAAAAACCTTCCAGTGAAAGAGTAAATTTACCAACCAACTTGCCTCTTAGAGAAGGAGGATGGTTGATGTCAGGAATAATCAATTCTACTCATAGGTCCAGCGCCAAGAGAATGGCCAATCCTACTCGTAGGTCCAGCACCAAGAGAATGGCCAATTCTGACCCCTCTACCTTACAATCATCAGTGGTCCAACAACACTCTGATAGGATGGTCTCCTTAATGTTTCCTTTCACTTTTTCCCAAAGTTGATATATCAATGATTTTGTATCATGAAACACAACTCAATTTCAGGCTTTCCAAACATTCCATGAGACAAGACCTTGAATCAGGATCCAAGCATGATTGACCACCAATTTTTTAAACAGTTTATGTTGCAATAATTTCAAGGAAGGATTCCCTAACGCTATTGGGGTCTTTCTACATTGCCAAACAATAGCTCCACTCGATGCCATAAGCAGCTTGAAAATTCACATTGATTCAGGAGGTGTTCCATGGTTTCCTCGTGATTTAGACATAATAGACATCTCGAAGGACCAACAAAGCCCTTTCTCCAAAGGAAAGTTTAGGTATATTGTCTTTAATATCAAAATAAATTAAGTTAGGGTATATTGTTTTTAATATTTAAATGAGGTTGTCTTTTATTAAACCTTTTTTTATTTTTATAAGTTTGTGGTGGTAAAATTAGATTATGCTATAAAAATTATAATTTAATGATATTTAAGTGGTTAAAATTATTATGGAATTATATTTAGGTTGTTATATTAAATTTTTAAATTCATTTTTAATATAGTTGGAGTTTTATTTATTTAAAGATAAAGTTAAAAAAATTATTTAAAATTGAAATTTAACAAATAAAAGAAAAAGTGTATATGGGTTTTTGGATTAAATGGGTGTTCTGGTGAAAAGGTTACCAATTCAAATCTCTTATGGGATTCAACGAGTGTTCTCTTAAGGCACTCCATGTAAAAAAAATACTGGTTGAAAAAAGTCGCGGTTTCAAATCTCTTAGGTATTCACCAAAACAAAACAAATAGAAGAAAAATGATCAATGAAAATAAAAATGATAAAAAAATAGAATAAAAATAGATATATGGTTTTACACTTCATAAAAATCTTATAAGAAGAAATTAAGTAATAAACTTAAAAGAAGTAAATTTAACAAATCATGACACATCAATGTTTCCTCTTCTCTTAGGCAAGGTTAAGAAATCCCTAGCTTGTGAGTAGTTGTGGAGTTGTAGACATAAGTCTTCCGGATTAATCACATAGATAGGATTAGGTCAAAGTTTCGAACCAACTAATGTGGTTCATCCTCGACAAGGTGAGAAATCAATCAATCTAAAGGAATAAATAGCTTGGATGCATCATTGTCCAAGGTAAGCCCTTGAGATATAGCTATTGGTGAATTAGTTAAAAATATTATTATTATTATTACTTGTGGAGTTGTTAAATGATTTTCATAGTGGAGTTGTGGAGTTGTTAAATGATTTTCGTAGTCATGTCCTCATATTGATGGAAGTTGTTAGAGTAGATGTAAATATAATGCAATGAGAGAGAAAAAAATGTGACTAGCTTAGATTTATTTTAATTAAGAATTTAACAAGTTCCCAAAAGGATCAAATCTCTCAAGGTGTAAACCTTTTTTTTTAAACAAAACTTAAAAAAAAAAAAAAAAAAAAAAAAATTGCACTAAAGAAATTTGATCCCTCTCCACCTTTGTGGATCTAGTGTTAAAATGAATCAAAACTAGTTGTTGGAGATAATACTTAGAGTGGGGGTGAACCAGTGTTTACAAACCAATAATTTTCCATTTCTATAATCAGATTTGTATACGCTACTTCAATGAAGGGAACTTGTGTGTGCACGCAACTGTTTTTAAGGCAACCAGCGTATATCCAGTGAACTTATGATTCAATTAATTCATCATATGTTGATCTTTAATCAGTGCATTAATACTTTATTAAACATTTAAACAGTAACCATGTGCAGTAATAACAGAATAAACCATAACACATAAGCAACACACATGAACACCAAGATTTAAGGTGGAAACCCAATGTGGGTGAAAACCACATGTTGTTCTCGTCTCTGTCTTCTTTTAATAATAAGAATATTTACAATCTTGTATTGGTGTAAACTCATACCAGTACGCAAGCTTCTACCTGCAGAAGGAACCTTCTCTCGTTCTTCAGCTTCTACTGGAAGGGAGCTACAACCCCCTAGCTCTTGTACTAGCCAATATGTTTACTAGTACGTAGGTGCTAGCCTAAAGAAAACTCCAATATTCCACCAGGGACCACGTTTCATGAATTTTCAGACTAGATGCTCCTGGCACATATAAATACATATGAAGACCTTGACTCATAAATAACCTGTCAGAAATTTAGGAAGTCAAACTTCATCAACCAACATGCAGTTAATCTGAAACAATCAAATCACTGTCATCAGAACACTGTGTAGAACCCAGAAACCTATATCAACATTCAAAACCAACTAAAACCTCAAAAATTCATGTGTCAGACTATATATGCTACTTTAATGAAGAAAACCTCTATGTATACGCTACTTCCTTCAACCCAGCCTGTGTATACCTATAAAGATTCTAAATCATAAAATCTCTAAATCACAAACTGTACCAACCAACAGTGTACTGAACATCTATTGTCAACTTACCGAACTTTACACAAGCAGGGAAAAGAAAACACTTCTTCTCACTTATACAATCAATCAAATATCAACCTCCTTATGCATTCAGATTTACATTCAAATCTAAGAAGACTTCATTAACAGACAACAGTAAAATAGCAGCAACAATAAATCAGCAATACTAATCTGATAGATCAGTCATCTCTGAACATCAAGCCTTTCTTTTGTATACGCTACTTGAAAGAACAGAACCTACATGTATACGCTCTTTTTCCGAGACGAACCTGCATATAGATCTGCAAATATTGACTCAGAACTTTGTTGTAATTCCAGACTTTAGACAAACCTAGATCATGATAGATAACGAATAAAACAAATGCAAAACATCAGATCTAGTCTCAACCAATATCAGTTCATTCAATAATAAGTCATTTAAGGTCTCATGATCCTGATCCAATATTGAACTCAAGGTGCACATAAATATTTCAGATCTAGTCCCAAACATAACCCTGCAACATAAAATATACTTCAGATATAAGTATTCCTTAGAATCATATTCACTTGCACATTAGTTTTGATCTAACACTTCATAAGATATTCATTTCTTGTGTGCTCAGCCCTTTGATCTTCTTCTCCTTAAATACTTAGATCCTTTGCCAATACCTCGGACCAAAACCACTTAGGGCCAATACCTTGGACCAAATACCTAGGGTCAAAATACCTTGGACCAAATACCTCAGACCAAAACCTTGGTTTTCCAACATGTACATGCTTTTCCTATTATGGGAGTGCGTGTATATGTATACGCTCTTTTTGTTCTGTGGACCAGCGTGTATATGTTGTTTTGACTAAGTGGAACTACGTATACTTCTTAAATTGCTTTATATCAACCTTTTCCTTTACCTTCTTTATTTTTATCAGTAGACCTCAGTGCCATCTTTCTGTTCTTCTATACCAGTGCCCTGTTACCTCTAAATAGACCTGTTACACTGTAATTTTCCATATTACTTCTGAAATGATTCCTTTGAATTGCCCTGTATTTTTTCACATCTATAAACACAACTACCATGCATTCTATCACATCTGATATCTTTCCTATATATTCATCTAGTTGCATAGATTCATCTAGTTACCATATACAAGTGAGTTGTTATGCTAAAAGTGGGTTGCCATCAAGTACACCACATGCATCATAATGCCAACAATCTCCCCCTTTGGACTTGATGGCAACCTTGTTGGTGTTGATTATGGCAAGCTATAGAAACTATTAGAGATAACAACCAACACCAAAATACTCTCCCCCTTTGACATCAAGGGCAAAGGGAAAACCAGGATACTCTTCATATCTGAACAGTTGAATATGATCATGCTCCCCCTAGGCACATGCTGAATTTTTTTATTAAACTCCCTCTTTGTGCATGTTCTAATATTATTGTACATGTTGTGATGCACTAACCGTCCATGCTCCCCCTGAGTGCATGCAAAGTCCGCAAAAATATTTTCCAAAAGAATAACATGACTCTATAACTCAACTATGTGAGTGTGACCTTCCTATCATTAATGACTCATACATACATCAATCTCCCAATCAAGTGGGGATATACAAGATTTGACTCATCCACCCAACCAAGTGGGGAAATACCAATTGTTTATACATGACAGAAATACAATTCCACTCCATGCAAAGTGAGGATACAAATTACATCATTTGTCCAATAGGACTCATTCAAATGTATGAGAAGTCATATCACACCCTAGACTTTTACATGACTTAAGGAACAAATGGTATAAATATCTGAAGCCATAGTTGGACTCAACAACCATATTTCCAACAATGCAGAATGCGTGTGAAGGCTAATGCTCCCCCTGAACCTGTGCTACCTGTGCATTGTTAACAAGTCATTAATCAAGGCATCTTTGTCAATCAAATAAAGATTAATGAACAAAGCATATAGTTAGACTGTAATCATCACCATCAGACAGAGCACCCATATCAGAGTCTCACCCACTGTTTTTCCTGTCAGAAAAACATATATGCTTCTTCAGCCACAGAAACCCACTTGTATACGTGGCTATACTTCATGAAACCCGCGTATAATACCCTTCCTCTAAAAAACTGGATTTAACAGCAGGATGATGCAGCAACTACTTCCAGCTTTTGTCTGAGATATTCAAATGTTTCTCTGGGCAGTGGCTTAGTGAATATATCAACAACTTGTTCTTTGGAGGGGACATACTCTAATATGACCTTTTGTTCAAGCACTTGTTCTCGTAGAAAATGCTACTTGATGGGTATGTGCTTGGTCTTGGAATGCATGACTGGTTTCTTTGAAATATTGATAGTACTTGTATTATCACATGATGAGATTTTCAACAAGAAATGCTAAAAATAGCACTGTTATAAATAGTCAGGCTATAAATAGTAGTTCAACCATTGGAGGTCTTAGAAACAATGGGTGAAAAGTGAAAGTGCTAAAAATAGCTTTTCTAAAAATAGAATTTCGGGAACCCTTCTTATTTTAGTCAGTCCCTCGACTAAACATAGGAAGTAAAATTCGAATTTGATATCAACAGCAGTTTGAAACTTAATTAATTAATTCATCTTGAGTTAATTAGTTAATGAAAATCAAACTTGAAGTCTATGTGAGGACATGCAACAGTTTCTCCTTTGATTGAGGAATTTAACCTTTAGTTAAAGAGATAAGGATGAGTTGTAATATTGAATTGTAATTAGTTGACTTAGTTTAACTTAGTCAATTCCAGTTAGATTAATTTAATAGTTTGTTAAATTAATGAGAGTTCAGTTAGTTAATGCTTGCATGCATGTAACTATTGTAATCCAGATAACTGAAGATTCACTCATGAATAACTCATGCATGTCAGTTCAGTCAGAGACCCAGTTGAGATCAGATGGAGGGGAAATGTACTATCAGTTGCTAGGATATTCCTTGGTGAATATTCCTTGCATGCAGAAGGAATATTATTCCTTATGGATTGCGCAGTTGGACCTGAGGTTATAATGAGCGTGATGAGGCCAATTCACACATGTGATATCATTGGACCCCAATCAAAACTACGCAAGGAAATAGGAGGCTTGGAGGGTTTTAGGAAGATATATTCTATGTCTATTGAGTCTGTCAGCTATATTGTTTGATTGCAGAGAGATAAGGATAGCTTTCGAGCTAATTCTTTTTGTAACTTGAACAAGATTTCCACTTGTATGATAAAATGGAGTTGGGGTTTTAGGCTGGTGCTTTCCCTAGTGATATATCTTTTGTGTTATGGTTGATTACTCTTCATTCGCAATTATATTTGTTCATGCTTTATGATGCTCATATATGTTTAAGCTTCCGCAAATTTTATGGTAGAAGTAGAACAATTATTATGCTTTAGGACATTGCATATATCAGTTTGATCTACAGGTGAAAATTATACATCACATAGAATGGAGATGGTTGGAGTACATGTGATCTGAATGTCTTGCAAAGTTTGCATCATCCAAAGTAGTTGTGTGCAGCAAGATGCAGCAGCCACATATTCTGCTTCAGTTGTAGATAAAGCAATTGAACTTTGTTTCTTGTTAAACCAAGACACTAACCTGGAACCCATATAGAATGCACCACCATTAGTGCTTTTTCTATCATGAACACTTCCTGCCCAATCTGCATATGTATATACATGAAGAGTAAGATCTGCATCTCTAGGATATTATAGTCCAAAGTCTTGAGTTCCTTGAAGATATCTAAAAATTCTTTTGACTGCCTGAAGGTGTGATTCCTTTGGATTTGCTTGGAATCTTCCAACTATTCCTACTTCATGCACGATGTCAAGTTAGGTACCTATTAGATAAAGCAGACTGTCAATCATGGATCTGTAAGTTGGTTGATGCAGTACAATTGATTCATCATTTGAGCCGAGACTGCATCCTGTTACCATTGGAGTACATACAGGTTTAGAGTCTTCCATTCCGTACTTTTTTAAGATCTACTTGAGATATTTGGTTTGTGAAAGAAAAATATCATCTTTAGTTTGCTGAACTTGTAGACCAAGAAAATAGGTAAGTTCACCAAGCAAGGACATTTCAAATTCTTGTTACATTACTAAAGCAAAATTCTAACTCATGGATTCTTCATTGCTACCAAAAATGATATCATCAACATAAACAATAATAATTAGCAATTTATCACTTTCAATCTTGGTATATAAGTTGTTATCTGCAGAACCTTTTGTAAAACCTTGTTGGTGTAGATATTTGTCAAGGCGGTAATACCAATCCCTTGGAGCTTGTTTCAGACCATAGAGAGCCTTTTTTAATCTGCATACAAGTTTTGCATCATTTCCAAGAATGAATCATTTTGGTTGTTCAATATAAACTTCTTTTGAATCTAAATCTCCATTAA
Source organism: Pinus taeda (assembly GCA_000404065.3). Taxonomy (NCBI): domain Eukaryota; kingdom Viridiplantae; phylum Streptophyta; class Pinopsida; order Pinales; family Pinaceae; genus Pinus; species Pinus taeda. Next base: position 99,478 of record APFE030705945.1, read on the forward strand.
GGAACATTGATTTTACATCCATTTGGTATACTTTGAATTTCTGAAAACTGGAAAGAGTAAGAAACATTCTTATGGCTTCAAATTTGGCAACAGGTGTAAAAGTTTCTCCAAAATATATACCTTCTTGTTGAGCATACCCTTTACAAACAAGACTAGCCTTGTTTCTAATGACTTCTCCATTTTCATTTAGCTTGTTCTTGAATATCCATTTAGTTCCTATAATATTTTTATCATGAGGTCTAGGAACTAATTCCCAAGTGTCATTCTTTTCAATTTGCTCAAGTTCTTCATCCATGGCCTTGAATAATATTCATCTTTGTATGCTTCGATTACATTTTGAGGTTCGGTGCAGGATAGTAATGCTAGATAGCTTGAGGTCCCTGTAATAATTTTTCTTGTCTGTACACCAGCCTTCCTTTCTCCTAAAATTTGAGTTTTTGGATGATTTTTCTGAACATACTTGGATGGAGTCTTTTCTTCTACCATTATATCTTCTGTTGGTGCTTCATTGGTTTCTTCTTCAATATAATTTTGATTTGATGTGGGAAAGCAATCCCCATCTTCGTCATTGTCATAATCTTCTATTGATTTTATCTGTTTTGGATTCTTGCATGCTTCATCAACAACAACATCAATGCTTTCAACAATTTTCTCAAGTCTTTTATTATAACATTTATATCCTTTACTTCTGGAAGAATAACCAAGAAGAATCCCTTCATCTGCTCTGGGTTCAAACTTACCAAGTTTTTCATCTGTCCTTTTGATAAAACATTTGCTTCCAAAAACTTTAAAGTATTTTACAGTATGAGTCTTACCATACCAAAATTCATGTGGATTTTGAGTGCTACTTACCCGAACATTTGCTTTGTTGAGAATAGTCACGGTAGCGAATGCAGCTTCACCCCAGAAGGTTGCAGGAGTTCCAGATTCATCTAGCATGGCTCGAGCCATTTGTTGAACTGTTTTGTTCATCCTTTCTACTACACCATTTTGTCGAGGTGTTTTTGCAGTGGAGAATTCCTTTTTTATTCCATGTTGTTCACAAAAGTCAAAGAATTCATCCGATATAAATTCCCCTCCTCGATCAGATCTGAGGCATTTGGTTTTTCAATCTGATTCATTTTCAACCAAAGCTTTGAAGGCTTGGAACTTTTCAGATGCTTCATCTTTATGCTTTAGAAGACTTATCCAACACATTCTGGAAAAATTATCAATGAACAAAATAAAGTATTCTTCTCCACGAGGTGACTTTTTCCTTGTTGGTTCACCTAAATCAGTATGGACAAGTTCAAGAGGCTTACTAGCTGACACTTCTTTTTCCATGAAGTGAACTCTGGTTTGCTTACCGATTTGACATGGTTTGCATATTGTATTTTTTGGGATGCCGATATCTAGAAGATCACAAACAACCTTGAATCTGCATGCTTTTCTTATTTGAGAAAATCTTAGATGTCCCAATCTTCTATGCCACAACCAGTTTTCATCGTTTTTGCTTAGATAGTACTGTTGTTGTCCTCCTTTGAGCATGTATAAGTTGTTTGGAGTTCTTGTGCCTTTAATCACAGTCTCTCCTGTATCAAGCTCACGAACAACACATCTATTTGATTGAAACACCACTTCATTTCCTTGATCACACATTTGACTGACACTCAACAGGTTATGCTTTAAACCATCTACATACATAACATTTCCAACTTTAACCTTTTCTTTCAAGAATACAGAACCTTTACCTTTTATGACAGTTGGAGTGTCATTTCCAAATGAGACATTGTTTTCCTTTTCTAAGGCGTTATATGAGTGAAGTTTCTCTTTGTCACCTATCATATGTTTGGAGCATCCATTGTCGATGTACCACTAATTTTCTTGTCCTGCTACATACAAGGTTATACCACATCTTTCTTTTTGAGATTCTTTCCTTCTCCATATCTTGGGATTTAATGGTGTTTGCTCCTTTTGAGGTGTTTTTCGAAATTTGCTCCTGCATTCAGATTCTTTATGACCAAAGTTGTTACAAATTGAGCATTCTATTTCATTTTCAAGAGGAGAAAAGTTATTATAGGAACTTCTCTTGATCCTTGTTACATTCCTTTGATTTCGTGCTTCTCTGGTCATGATGGTTTTGTAAGCAACGCATTGAGCATCTTTGTGCCCAAAATTATGACATGAAAAACATTGCCCATTAAAGAAGTTTCTGCGACTATCGAATCTATTTAACTGTTGATTGTAGTTTCTATTGATATTCATTTTTGGAGCAAATTGAGTATGATCTGCCTGAGGTTGGTTGTACCTTCTATTGATATTCATCCTTAGAGCAAATTGAGTATGATTTACCTAGTGATCAACTTTATGCCTTTGCTTACGATTGTCATATTGTTCACTGGTCTTTGCTGCATCAAGATAACTTTTGGTGGAGGTTGATGACTTCTGTGATTGAGATGCTTCTTCAGTATATTTGTTATGAAAGCAACTCGAAAAAGATAGAATGGATAGATCAACGCCTTAGAATTCAGCCTCTTCGATGGGGAAACCTCCTTTACATTACATAAATGAACAATTCTTGGATGATTCAAATGACAAAACCTCATTTCTATATATAGGAGTCTAAGGAGTCACAACATAACCCAGCTGACCTAACAATAATAATATAAAGCCACAAAAATAACAATGGAGGGATTCTATGGGGCACAATAATAACAATATGGGGACAATAGGGGCACAACAATATTAATAAAGGATACAACTACAATAGTAATGGGGTAATCATTAGTATTATAGAGACCTAACATGCCCCTCTCCTTCAAAAAAGTGTTGTCCTCAATGCTTGAGTAGTTATGGATACTTCTGTATAAAATTTTCATCCTCCCATGTGGACTCTTCAGCGGATAAGTTCTTCCACTTGATAAGATACTTCGAAATTGATCGATTTTGTCGTTGTCGAGTTCTTGTTTCTGTGACTGCTTCTGATTCCAATATAATTTTTCCTTCCTCATCAAGTTCTAGCAATATTGTTTGAACTGAGAGCTTGTCGCCTATAACCTTCTTTAAACATGAAACATGGAAAACTAGGTGCAATCAAGAAGTTGCAGGAAGCTCCAATTTGTATGCCATAGTACCAATCTTTTGCAACACCTTGTACGAACCACAATACTTTGGTGATAATTTATTATCCTTCTTAGCTTGCTTGAGGGATATTTGCTTATATGGTTGTAGCAGTAGGAATAGCCAATCACCTACATCAAAACTTCTTTCGCTGCGATGTTGATTTGCCTGTTGTTTCCTTCTATTCTGTGCTAACACGAGGTTATCCTTTAAAAGTTGGAGGACTTGTTGTTGATGTTCGATGTGATGTTCCACTGCTTGAACCTTAGATTTTTCTCTTAAATATGATGTGATGGATGGTGTGTGATATCCATAAAGTGCCATAAATGGGGTCATTTTTTAATCGCAGCTAATCCTCT
>APFE030705945.1:113380-125834 GCA_000404065.3 Pinus taeda
ATTTTATAAATGTCTCACTTATTTAATTAAAAATTATAGTGGTAGTAATTAACTTTAACCGAAGTTTACGATGGTGGCAGTGAGACCTTAACTAAAAATTATAATAGTGTCTATCAATAGTTATCAACTAAAAATTATAATGGCAGTGGTGAGGGTTTAATTTTGAAGTTGTAATCACCGTTGAAGAAAGGCTTTAGATTATTTCCCATGCAAACGAAAACAGAGTAAAAAAATCAGTGGTCAAATTTGAAATGAAAATTGTTTCTTATTTTTTTAATTAAAAGATAAGGAAACTTTTCATAGTTTTAGTAAAAAAATCAGTTGTCAAATTTGAAATGAAAATTGTTTCTTATTTTTTCAATTAAAAGATAAGGAAACTTTTCATAATATGTTTGTACTTATCATTATTTTTATTGTTTTTTTAATTAGTTTTTTTTCTATATGCCATACAATTTAAAAAAGGAATGTTAACATGTCATGATCATTCCAAAAAATAAATGTTATCATTTTTATATAATATGATTCTATTGTTATGGAGTTCATGCATCTATGTATCGCTTATTTATGGAAATTATATCTTAGTAGTGGACAATGAAGATCAAAAGTCTTAGTTGTGGTGAATTTTTTTGCTGCTCAAACAGGAGAAAAAATTCCAATTGAAATCAACTCAAATTTGGATCAACTCCCCATCCTCTCGCTTGGATTTACAAATGGTACCTTCTATGGCTCCATCTATAGATCTTCTTACTTCCTACTTCACCTTTATTGCCTAATTCGCTTGTTTATATTTACTACTTGCATTTATGAATATTATTTGCATGTGTTCTTTATGCCTACTTATTACCAAGACACAACAACTTACACTAGGGATCAAAATTGTTTTAATAGAAGTATGTTTCCTCATTATAAGAAATTCAATGCTAAATAAGTAGTTTGCATTCATTTTTGTTGACAAAAACTATTATTATTTCTATGTTCTTTTGTGGATGGTGTACCACATCATAATGCATGATTATGCCTATAATTTTTATGGAAAAATGTTCTTGTAAATTATAGTTCTTTATGGAAATTTGTGTTGTTGGAGGTTTTAAATAGTTTTTGTTGTATTTTTCTTTACTGGAGATTACAATGAGATTCATAAATCAATACTATATTTTGATTGTCTTTAAAAAAAAATCATTGTTTAAATGACTTGGCTAGTTACCATATAAGAAAGAAAAACAAGTTCATTAAAAATAAAAATAAAAAATCCATGAAATATAAGGGTAAATGGTCCCAGTGTATTCCCTCCATATGATTCTTATTTACATTATAAGTAAATGATCTAATTGAATTCTCTCTATGTGATTCATATATAAAATGTAAGTAAATGGTCCTATTAAATTCCCTCTATATGATTTCCATATATATTTAATACTATGTGTATTTGTCCTAGTGTATATGGAGAGATGACTCAAAATACATGAAATTTAAAATTATGTTTCATTTTCATATGAAGAAAATACTTTATTTTAACTTGTCAATACTGAAAAGTTAAAATGAAGTTAATCCTTCAAATTGAAATATAACACTAACCTTCGAATTTAATCCTTGGTAGTGGTAGAAATCAATCACATGTAAAGCAGATGATAATCATTCTTTACAACCACCTAAAAAAACTCAATTAACATAATGACATTTTTTTATCTTACAAATAACACCAAATTATTATTTAACTTAAATATAACTTTAAAATTAAACCAACCTAGATCCATCTTAACTCCGCACCTATCAAATGCCGAGAGGGATCAAATCTCTAGAGGTGCAAATCACACCTCTCTCTCTCTCTCTCTTTATTCCTCCTCTCCCCTCTCATTCATTTTATCTCTATTTGTCCCTTGTCACTGCCACTATCTCTCCACCTTTATCACTCTATGTCTTTGTTCTTCCCTCCCATATATATCTATGAGTTAATATAATCATAATAATATCTAATGTATATTATAATATTAAAAATATAACAATTTAATTTGTATTTAATCCAAATTATTAAATTAATAATAAAATAATTAATTCTTTTAATATTAATATTAGGGTTATAATATTTTTTTTATATAGTATTAATAATAATTTGGCCCATGGTATTTGGCCCATAGGCTTCATTTAAATAACACCTCTTTTTAAATGTTGGATTATGAAGTAAATATAAAAGAGCTTTTATGTATTTACCATACCTCTTTTATTTACCATGGTATTTGGCCCAAAAGCTTGGTATATAATTAGATGTTGATTTCTAATCTTTTTTTTTCTCAGTAAAAACTAATTCTATTAAGAGGAAGTATGGTACAATATGAAGTTACAACCAAGAGAGGCAAGAAAACAGGCAGCCAGAAAGGATAGACTATCCACCTCGGCCCTGAGAGAGAAGAAGAATATAGCAAAGCTAAACAAGAAGTAACGAGAAGAACAGAGTAACAAGAGCAGAACAGAGGATTCTACCCAACATGTGTAGAATCAACTATTCGGCATGTTTTCCCTTTCTTTTTGCCAACTTCGACCCAACCAAGATGATTCTGCGAGCTGACATGATTTGAAAACTAAGCTGAGCTGACGGTGAGGTATCCTTGTCTAAATCCAAGGGAGAGGATTCATGAGTTCTTTTCTGCAAGATTGGTGGGACAGAAGAATCCTCAGGACCAGTCGAGGGCGGATCCTGTGCCCACATTGCGTCCATTTCTTTCGCATACCCTTCCTCTTCATCTGAGCTGGAATCTGAATCATCCTTGGGAGGAGGATCATGAGGTTTCCAGCTCTTAGATTTCGTCTTAGGATTGGCTTTCTTCTTTTGGGCAGGCATCGAGGGACAAGAGCTCTGAAGGTGCCCTGTGTGATGGCAATTTCGACAGCGAAAGGTTGTATTCTCATAATCCAGATTTTGAGTCCAATGAAAGTCTCCTATTTTGAGATTAATTTGATCAGGTAGACCTTTGCTCATGTCTACTTCTGCATAGACTCTGGCGAAGGTGTATATGCCCTTTTCCCCTCTTGAGGTGTCTGTGGCTAGAAAGCGGCCTAAAGTATTGCCAATCCCTTGGAATACAGCAAAGTGCCATAGATGCGCCGGGAGATTAGGAAGTCTGACCCAGATGGGGAGCTTGGTGATGCTTGCTGTAGAGGGATCGAAATCTGGGAACCAAGGGGTGAGGAATAAACCTGCTGAGCCCCAGAACGATGGGCCTTCAGTTAATGCTTTCTGATAATCGCCACTGAAATTCAACACTACAATGAAGAAACCCTTTGAGCAGAGGAGAACCTTGCAGTTGTTGGTCCAGCTAGAGTGAATCCATTGGTAGAGATCTGTTGTGCGTGGCCATAGCCCATTGAACCTGCAAATAATGGCATGCTCTGCATACTTTTGGATTTGCTCATCCAGCGTTGGATGCATTATTTCAATGGAAGGGGTTTCCTCCAGTTTGTCCACCAGAAAAGGTTTGGGAGCCTGAGTTGGTGGAGCTGTTTTCTTGGGCATCTGAGCATGGACAATGTCTTTGTATGAAAAAGCCGCAGCTGAAGATGACTGTCCGATAGCTCCCCCTCTCAAACAAATAGTAAAAATGATGGAGGCATTTCTATTAATGCTGTAAAAAGAAAGGGGATAAAGATCCTCAAGTTGTTTACCTTCGTGGAGGAGTCGTTGAAATGCAAAGGGAACCCCCAGCTTAAATTCCAGGATTTTCTTGAGGTCCTGCACTAGATCTGAAGAGCTCACCCATTGTAGCAGAGTTTTGCCAGAAAGGAGCACGATCTGGATCTGGAACAAGGCAGAGTAATCAGGGTTCTGCTCTCCTTTGCAAAACTAAGACGAGAGGAAGCTGGTGCTTTAGAAGCTCCTAGGTGATTCTTTTCTGATGATGCTTCTTTTGGAGCTACGGCTTTGCAGACTAGTGAACATTGTGGAGGCCCTCTGGAACGATGGACAGTTGGGGTGCAGGGGCTGGCTCAGAAAATCACAGCCAGACTTCATGATAGGCATTGCACGGGGGTTCCAAGCACTGTCCTGCTGGATCCATAATCTATTGGGATGCAGGGTTACTCTAGAACCCTCGAAGTTTGATGTGTTGCCTTTCAAAGCATCCAAGATTTTGGCAGCCTGCAGAAGTCCCTCGAGGTCGGGCGTCGTCCTCATCCTCACTGCGAAGCAGCCAATGACCTGTAGATGAAGAGTGACCGCCATCATATCTGCTGCAATGCAAGCGCAGCTTGCTGTGAGCTCATCTCGTGCATGTTTCTCTTTTTTTGCTACAGGGTTGCACGCAATCTTATTCGCTGGGAATGGCTTGAATGGAGTCAGGGCCTCTTTGAAACTTCCGACGCCATCTTCTACAGGGCTGAGCAAAGGCCAGGCGGCGGCCCTAAAGCTAGCGTTAATAATAAATACTTCGATGCTGCCGAGACACTGTCAAGCAACTCCCCCGGACGCATCAACAGCCGCATCGTTCTGGTTGATATCAAGCATTGCCGCTACGGATTTAATGAGTGGTCTGCTGTTGGAATCCCCCTCTGCAATGTAGGACTCAAACTCAGATTTGCCGGTATCGTCACTCAAAACTTCTGTTATCTCAGTCTCGTTTTCCTCGATGAGCTTCAAGATTTGCTTAAGCTCCGAAATTCTCCATTCACGGCTTCTCGTATGGCCGGAAGAAAACGCCTCCCACAACGGTAACGAAGGAATTTGCTTCAATGGCCATCTCCAGCACACCAATCCCACACCAATTCCTAAAATTTTCTCTTGATTTCTAATCTTATTTGATATATTTTTATGTATTTACCATACCTCTGTATACCTCTTTTATATTTATTTATTTACCGTACCTTTTTTATAAATATGGTATTTGGCCCATGGTATTTAGCTCATGGTGTTAAAATGGTATTTGGCCCATAAGTCTCACCTAAATAAAAACCTATTTTTTGAGTTATCATAAATATAAAGAGGTTTATGGAGTAAATATAAAAAGAGGTTTTATTTATTTACCATACCTCTAGTTTATTTATATTTTTAGTTATTTACCATACATCATTAGATTAAAAATGTAAAAAGTTAAATGTTAAACATTACATGTGAAATGTTTAAGTTTACATTTACATTTATTTACGTTTACATTTACATTTACATTTATCTTTACATGTTTACTTTATGTTTACATTTACGTTTGTGTTTACATGTTAACGTTTACATAAGATCTACCCCCATACTGGGTTGTAGAGCCTATTATAACATTACTATATTGTAACTCTGTACTAAAAATGGGGCTTGGAGTATATCCTAAAATTGTTTCTAAGACTTAAGGAAATAAGTTAATAGCCTCAAACAAATCTACTTTTTAGAAATCACTAATAGTTCTAGGTGACATTGTTTTCTTTAAATAACAATGATGAATCAATTTACATTCACAAATAAACTAACAATAAATATCACACTACTAATTTAACAACTAAACTATAATAATTTTTCACACTTAATTTTTTATTAAAAAATAACTTCGTAGTTAAATTACTATATCCCATCTTAAAAGAAAAAATTATCATTCCATACAAATGAGTAAGCAAATATATTTTACAATGGACTCTCTACTTAAAAAAACAAGAAGGAAAACGAAAGACAAACTTCATAACTTATACTACCCTATCTCGTCTTTCAACAAAAATGAGTTATCATTCATTAACATGACTAAGTAGATATATGTATTAAATATTACACTGAGTTAAGTTAATATAGTATTAAAAATTGATAGATTAGAATATAAATATTTACATGTATTAATATTATTAGTATATGTAAAGGTTAATAATATAATAATAGGGTTAAATAAATTCTTTATAGATATTAATAATAATTTGACCCAAGGTATTTAGTTTATAGGCTTTCCCTAAATAAGGTTTATTTTTAGTGTTCGTAAATATAAAGTGCATTATGGAGTAAATATAAAAAGAAATTTTATGTATTTCTTATACTTTTGGTTTATTTATATTTTTATTTATTTACCATACATTTTTTAATTACCATGGTATTTGGCCCAGAGGCTTGGTATATAATTAGATGTTGATTTATAATCCTATTTGATATATTTTTATTTATTTACCATACCTATGTATGCCTTTTTTATATTTATTTATTTATTTAGGTTCATACCTTTTTTAAAAATATGGTATTTGGCTCATGGTATTTATCCTGTTTGATATATTTTTATTTATTTACCATACCTATGTATACCTCTTTTATATTTATTTATTTAGGTTCATACCTATTTTATAAATATGGTATTTGGCTCATGGTATTTAGCCCGTGGTGTTAAAATGGTATTTGGCCCATCTTCACCTAAATAAAACATTTTTTTAGTTATCTTAAATATAAAGAGGTTTATGGAGTAAATATAAAAAGAGGTTTTATTTATCTACCATACCTCTAGTTTATTTATATTTTTATTTATTTACCATGCATCATTAGATTAAAAATGTTAAAAGCTAAATGTTAAACATTACATGTTAAATGTTTACGTTTATGTTTACATGTTTACGTTTACATAAGATCTACCCCATACTGGGTTGTAGAGGGCATTATAACATTACTGTATTGTAACTTTGTACTAAAAATTAGGCTAGGAGTATGTCCTGAAATTGTTTCTGCTTGGCCAAGCAATGGTATTTCTCGGACTTAAGAAAACAAGTTAATGACCATCCAAAATTGTTTTTGCTTGGCTAAGCAACGGCCAAGCAATGGTATTTCTTGGACTTGAGGAAACAAGTTAATGGCCCTAGACCTGTTAGAAACCACTAGAAATCTTTTTTTTGAGTTATCCTAAATATAAAGAGATCTATGGAATAAATATAAAAAGAGGTTTTATTTATTTGCCATACTTCTAGTTTATTTATATTTTTATTTATTTATCATACATCATTAGATTAAGAAAGTTAAAAGTTAAGTGTTAAACATTACATCTTAAATGTTTATGTTTACATAAGATTTACTCCATACTAGATTGTAGAACGCATTATAACATTACTTTATTGTAATATTGCACTAAAAATTAGGCTTGGAGTATGTCTTGAAATTGTTTCTGCCTACAACCCTACCCCATACTAGGTTGTAGAAGGAATTATAACATTACTATATTGTAATTTTGCACTAAAAATTAGGCTTGGAATATATCCTAAAATTGTTTCTCCTTGGCCACGTTGGTATTTCTTAGGCTTAAAGAAACAAGTTAATGACCCCAGACAAAAAAATGATAAATCAATTTACATTCGCAAATAAAAAATAACAATAATTATCCCATACTAATTTAATAGTCAATAATAATTATTCCAATACTAATTTAACAACCAAATTATAATAAATTTAAAAACAAAACTTATAAACAATAAATACAAACAAACAAAAAAATATTTACATGTATTAAATATTACTACAATGGAAAAGAATGTAAAAATAGTTAATATGTATTAAATATTTAGATATATGAAGTACATATTTTAATTTAATATTATATTAATTTTGAAATTTATTATATCCTATGCGGTTGAGGTGGGTGAATGGCAATCGCACTCAACATGATGCATGCTAGGTGAGTGCATATTTTAATTTAATATTATATTAATTTGAAATTTATTATATCCGATGCGGTTGGTTTGGGGTGGCCGAATGGCTATCTCACTCAACATGATGCATGCTACGAGCTTAATATCTGATGGGTTGGGTGGGGTGAATGGCAATCAAATTTCAACATGATGCATGTGAGGAGTTTAATATATGTATCAAATATTACAATGGACAAGAACCTAAAAATTAGGTATACCTATTAAAAATAGGTATATGCATTAACAATTAATAAATATATGTAAGTGAATATTTTAATTTAATATTATATTAATTTTGAAATTTATTGTACCCGATGGGGTGGGTGAATGAGATAGTATAAGACATCGTAATTTTTGATGGACGATCTCACTCAACATGATACATACTAGGAGTTTAGTATATGTATTAAATATTACAATAGATATATGTATTAAATATTAGGTATATGTAAGCACAAATTTTGATTTAATATTATATTAATTTTGAAATTTATTGTACTCGATGGGGTGAGTGAAAGGATAGTACGAGACATAGCTTTCGAATTTTGATTTAATATTATATTAATTTTGAAATTTATTGTATTCGATGGGGTGAGTGAACGGATAGTATGAGACATAGCTTTCGACAAGTAATACGCATACTAGAAGCTTAATATATGTACTAAAGACTACAATAGATACATGTATTAAATATTACAATTAATAGCTATATGTAAGTGCATATTTTAATTTAATATTATATTAATTTTGAAAATTATTGTCCCTGATGGGGTGAGTGAATAAATAGTACAAGACATAGTTGTCGACAAGTGATCTCACTCAACATGACACATGCTAGGAGCTTTGGCGGTAGTTGAGACATGCGGCAGGGGAATGTCGAAACCATCGAAAAGGGGCAAGGTTGTTATATAGGTCAGTGGGTGAACACCATTGGCGTTTTCACTAGTTGGTTATGGGAGGGAGGTTAAGCAGTTTTAATGAGACAAAGTATGCACAAGCCCACTACATATGCATGCCCTCTGGGCCAGGGTCTTTGACTTCACTCGTCGATGGAGAAATGTGGTTTGTGTGCAATGGCCATGTTCACTGGGGGTTTCATAAAATAATGTGGGATCTAGGAGAAGGGTGCCAGGGTTGTCTATAGACCAAGCTCGCGGTGTCCAAAGCTCTTATTGTTGGTTCAATTCGAAGTGTGGTGTTCATTTGCAACCCTACGTCTCAAATTATGTTTGGAATTGGGGTAAGTGATAGTTCTCACCTATGATTTCACTATCTCTCGTCCTATGCTTTTGGTCAGTGGTCGTGCCCTTGTCCCTGTGTTGGTACTTGGTTGTTTTGGGTAACTGGGTCGTCTTGATTCAGTTTTTTTTAGCCATTGGCTCGGTTTGGGTGTTGAAGGAGGAGGTTCTGTGCGTGCCTCTTCCATTCACAGCGTTGTTATTTCTGACACTCTGAAAGGTGGCGACAATTTAAATCGCAGGAGGTGTGTCAATTGCTTTGCTAAGCTCTGTTTTTGGAGAATTTGTGGCATTTGGGGGTCCTATGTTAGGCTATTCAAGAACTTCCTTGCTCCAGTGGCCAATTTGTGGTTGGAAGCAAACGTTGTCATTGTGGGAGTCAAGTGGTTGACTACCCTAGTGGTGGTATTACGCTGGTTGGTCGAGTCAGAGTGGCTTCGGTGTACTGGTCTCTCGACACTTATGGTGTAGTGTGCCCATTGCATGGATGAACCACGAGCAGGGTCATGCACGGAGGGGTGGCGACTACACAGGCTTGGAGGAAGAAAGAGTCGATGAGGAGGGCAAGGTTGCCCACATCCGTTCCCTGTCACCGAGGAGGGCAAGGTTTCCCACATCCATGCCCAGTCACCGAGGAGGGCGAGGTTACCCACATTCATGCCCAGTCACTGAGGAGGGTGGAGCAAAAGCCCTCGCTCGCTTCAATTGTTGAGTGGTAGCGAGGCATGGTGGCTAGCGTAAACATTCTATAGGAGCAAAGGTACAAAGACTGTAATGAACTCATTGCGTATATTAATGATTTGCAATTCATCCAAGGGGAAAATTTGGAGTAGCTCGCCTTGATTCGTCGGAGTCACCATAGAACCGAGTGGCTGGACGAAATTGAAGTTCATTTGGCCCATATCGATTTCCATGTTCATGAAGACTTAGGTCGCCCAACCAGCCATGGTGTTGTTCAAGCCCCTGGCCCTATAAATGTTATCCACAAGTTGCTTCTTGGTGTTATTAGTATTTTGGAATTTTAGACCTTTTTCTCTATATAGCTCTTTTGAAACTTGACAATATCTTGTGTTTTTGTATCGCTCTCCTAACTAACAAATCTGGTCAAAGTGACGTCGAGAGAGCAAGGATGATCTAGACTGCAAGATGTACTCTTTTGAAAACTTAATAAAAGTTTTTTGACCAACAAAAAAAATGAAATCTATCTTCAATTTAAAGTTAAACTTTCTTTAAATGTGTAAAGTTTTAAAATTTTAAACTAAAATAATGCACACACAAATTCTTCATAAAATCAAAAAGTAAATAGTAGGTTGCATATATAATACTTTAAAATTTACTTAAAAATTCTTTAATTAAATTGGTTAGTAAGATATTTTCAATTTTATAATATATTATATTTATATAAGGATATTTAGGATATTTTGAAGAAGAAGAGAAGTACTCAATTATTGTGAGAATAAGGAGGTAATTTTGAAATCTCTTTAATTTAAAGTTCAACTATTTTTGAAATAGGTGAAGAGTTTTAAGATTTTAAAGTAAAATAATGCAAACACAAATTCTTCATAAAAGTAAATAGTAAGTTGCATATATAATACTTTAAAATTTACTATGGAAATATTTAACTGACATTCACAACAATACCCTTAACTCTTAATGTATTTACTTCATTCACAATACAATATATACATGTTGCTTCCAAAACCTAATATGGTACCCTAGATTAGATTATTTCTCTAAAATTATATTACAACAGGATTTGATACAAGTGGGACAAAAACATACCAAATAACCCAATTTTTTCAAATGTAATTTTTTTTTGTGGAATGATTCAAAAGCATTCAAGGTATGAAACCTTTATTATGTGCCAGATGAAAAAGTCCATTAACAATGTTGTGAAGGGATAATCCAAATTATTGTCAAAGAATGTATAACCAAATGCCAAAGAGGGTACCCTAGATTAGATTATTTCTCTAAAATTATATTACAATGGGATGTGATACCATGGTTAAAAAAAAACCAAAAAGTAGGACAAAAACATACCAAAAGTAACCCAATTTTTTCAAATGTAATTTTTTTGTCAAATGATTCAAAAGCATTCAAGGTATGAAACCTTTATTATGTGCTAGATGAAAAGTCCATTGATAATGTTGTGAAGGGATAATCCAAATCATTGTCAAAAACTGTATAACCAAATGCCAAAGAGGGAGTAAATTTTGAATGGCCGTTGATAATGTTGTGAAGGGATAATCCAAATCATTGTCAAAGAATGTATAACAACCAAATGCTAAAGAGGGAGTAAATTTTGAATGGCCTAAGATGGGGTTTCCATTATTATTGCCACTCGATAAGAAGGGAAGATTATTCCCAAACAATGGGATTTAATGGCACAAAACTTGGAGATAGGATAGGTGTCACCAATCAATGAACAATCTTTTCCACGGGGTTTAGACCCTTATCCCATGCAAAATTAGTAGGCAGTGGTGAGAAAGTAATTAAGAGGAAAAAACCCTAACTACTGTAAGTTGCTTTAAGAGTTGAAGGAAGAGGAAGTGTATCAGAATGTGTAATGATAAGATGAGTTTTGTATTGGGTGAGGATGTAGTCATGAAGGACATTACACTACTTAAGAAAATAGCTTTGATTGGGCATTTCATGGAGAAGTCATTTTAGGTTTTCTTGCTTCTATGGATGGAAAAAGGCTTTGTTAGAATGTTCAAGGTACCCATCAAAGTTCCACATTCAATGATGATGTTTACTTTCACTAAATTTGATAATGATTAAGAGATAAGAATGCTAAGAAGATGATGGTTATGGCTGATATGCTTGAGTTCATCATCTGGTCCTGATGATGAACCACACTCGTTGGTTCGAAACGCGTCAGCAAAATTTCTCCTTTGTGATTTCTACTGAAAAGACTCTTCGTAATGTAATATGGATCAAAGAACCTGAATTCAAGAGTCCATCATCTCATTACTCTTGAAGCACTTGGACATGACCTTGTTTGAGCCCAGGGCTCACTACGAGTTGATGAAGCAAAAGCTAGATATAACTAAGATCCAACTAGAGAGTCACTGGCAAAGGATTTGTTAGATCTACAAATGGACACAATGGTGCCTATCCCAAATGCAGAGGAGGAACATGGCAACGACCAAGAAAGCCTCGTGGTACAATGCAAGGAAAAAGCAAAGAAGAAGAATGAAGGCATCTTTAATGGACATTTGGATCTAGACCCATCGCAATAAGAAGTGGATAATATAATGAAGGAAATCAAGGTCACCTCACCCTGGGCGAGATGGAACAATATTAATCTATATTAGCACATGTTATGTAAATACCAAGTAATCCTAGGTGTTTCTTGGAGAATTTTCAACAGACTATTTAGAATAGTAAATAGTATCAAAAGAAAGCCCAATAAAATCTCATTTTGGATGAACTGCATCAGTAGTAGGGAACTAGATGTAAAAGGAGTTTGACCTTCAAACCAGTTTTTTTAATAACCGCTCATTTTTTTAAAAATGATGATGATTAACTTTCACTAGATCTTAGGACATTAATAAAAATTATATTTCTAAATCTTAAGAGATTAATTAGAATTCTATTTC
>APFE030705945.1:126277-188771 GCA_000404065.3 Pinus taeda
TAATTATATATCCTTATAATGATTATAAATTTAAATCAAAAAATTATAGTGGAAGAAATATGTGTCAACTAGATCACGTGTCATCGATCATCGAAAGGACTATACATTGATCGTTGAAAGGAAGAATAGTTATCCACCATATCCATCTTCAACTTTTAATTGTGACTATGTTCATTCTTAATGAATGAACTGTTAAAAACATCTTACCCATCAATTGAAGCATTAACCACAAAATATATCTTACCTTTACAAGCTGGAGGGTGAAATGAGTAGTTGGCTTCTAGTTAGTTTCCTTAATCATTTTTTCAAATTGTTAGGAATAGATTAAATTGATATATTTTCTTCCATTGGCTTGGGGCATAGTATATCCATTGGCAAATTCAACAACGGCAAAGAGTGAATTGAGGAAACTAATTTGGTCTGACTTGTATAGCGAGTCAAAAAGATAAAATCCAACGAGAGAATATTAAGTCCAAAACACCTTTACATTGCTTTGATTATTTCTGCAAAATAGTACAAAACGTTCATAATTCCACTATACCTGCTGAATTGGTATCTACAACATAGTACAAAACGTTCATAATTCCACTATACCTGCTGAATTAGTATCTACAACCGACTGAAAAACTGATGTTGCAGTTATCCTCACACAGGAAGAAACAGTTGTGCTTAGAAACCAAACTGCTTCCATAAGCTAGAGCACTGTTCTAATACAACGGTTCCGGAGAATGATAGAGATGAACGCAGCAATTGCGTGTTCCTCCCAAGAGGTAGATCAATGCTTTCGCATTACCATTGTTTGTGAAGATTTCTTGAGTAGAATAATAAAGACTGCAGGAAAAATATTCCAACTACAAAGCTCCTGAATCAAATATAACTCAATTAGGTGAAAGTCATTGCAAAGACCCTAATATTGGTTTTCCCTATTTATCTCTACTACTAACCCGTTTTCTCAAAAAACCTAATTCAAAATATTCAACATTAGCTGCCCAAAAGCACGATTCATTGATCCTACACTCACTTGACCTGCAACCTTAACCAAATATGAACAATTTTTGACAAGGCTAACCCAAGCACAAGTTAATGGCAGGAGATTCATGTGGTCATTAGACCTATTGTGCATGCATTGACTGGGTAGTCATTGGGCGTCATATCCTACTACTTCCTCGCAATGCATACATATATTGTTTCAGCATACAAGTGCATGGCCTTGAACACCCAAAGATCATTTTTGTCTGCTTGCATGAGCAAATGTAAATTCTGAATTCAAGCTGCATGCTATATCAAGCACCACAAGTTAATTCTACCTCACTCTGGAAATCAGATGCAAACACATTGGTGAATTGAGTAGATCCCAAAACGATTCTATCCTCCTGTCTTCTCAACAGTAGAACTGTGAGAAAGAAAGAACTAGTTAATATGCAAAGTTGCATGGTATAAAAACTATTAAAAGTGTTAATGGGCAAGTAATTCAGTACTGCTGTTCCAGGTAAGGATCCAGTTGACGTTTGTTTGGTGCCCCTACATATCCTCTGATGCTTTCCTTCGTTCCTGAAATCAAACCTCCAAGCACAGAACTGCCCCATTGCACCCAACCATTATTTGTTTGATTATTGCTATTGGCTGACATGCTTTTTTGTTCCTCTTCCAGCAAATAATCCAACCATCTTTTGGCCATGTACTCCTTTACAGCCTCCACACCCTGTACAACAATCTCATTTGGTGGTGTCATGAGGGGGTTTTGATCCAGGTTGAGCTTCTTCAAATTCTGTAAACTTCCAAATGAATATGGCAGTTCCTTGATTTGATTGTTGCTGACATCCAACTCAACAAGGTTTGTTAATTCACCAATTGATTCTGGTAAACTTACTAAATCACTGAAGTTGCTGCTAGCATTCAGGACCTCAAGATTTTTCAAGTCTCCAAGGGCATCTGGTAAAGATCGTAACTCATTGAAATGAACGTCCAAGTACCTTAGAGATTTCAGTTCACAGAAAGAAGACGGCAAAGACCTTAACTTGTTTAATTGAACCAATAGTTTCTGGAGGTTGGCAAGCTGATATCCGAAGTTGGTTGGCAAATAGATCAACTGGTTGTAGCTGGCATCCAGCTCAATCAACTCACTGCCATCACAGCATGTGTTAGCACCAATGCCAAACTAAATTTTAAGTAGGATCCCTAGAAAATATACACAAACAGATACATACAACAACAAGAGTCACAGAAGCCTAAGTTATAACATGAAACTTCGACTTCGGAGTATAAGTGGACATTACCTGCACATCGAAATGCTATCTGGTAAACATTTTAGTTTATTTCCTGAAACATTCAAGAATTTTAATCTTTTCAGAAGTCCAAGTGAATCTGGCAAAGAGACCAGGACGTTGCCACTCAAATCCAGTGTTTCCAGGTTTACAAGACCAGCAATTGAATCCGTAACAGCCTGTAGTTTTACATAGATGCAATAATCAGACAAAGGAATAAATCATCAAGGAAACAACACAATGTTGGTCTAGACAGCTGAAAGTTTGATAAGGAAGCATTGCTGCTCAGCTTTTTACAGTCGCTCCAGAACTAATGAGAAGGTCATTGATTTCAGATTGACTGACTGAGAATACAGTCACGCAAATAAACAGCCATTAAAATCATATATGGAAACAATAAATGCATTCTGTGCAATTTTTAACAGTCACTGCAAAATTAAAAAAAAGTACGATGATTCCATGTCAAGTAACCGAGCTATAATCAAGATAATAGACATAAATTGAAAGCATGCATGAAAATGATGGTAAATGGTGTTTGATGTAGGTGATAACTGTCCTAGCTCTAAAAAAAACATTCATTCTGCCACTGGCATTGATAATGTCACCAGACTCGGAATTAGCCAAATCTTTGCGAGGCAAAAGAGACAATAGTTTGACTTGAACTAGAAAAATTCCGCTAGTCCAAAAATAAAAAGATATATGTATATTTTGACATGCAACCAGCAGACGTTAGATTGAGCAAGTCAAATCAGTCAAACTGAGTTTGATTGACAATCAATCGTGAATCAAAGTTTAGATTCACAATTAATCGTGCATCAAATTCACGTGGACCACGTCAAACTTATTCAAACCGAGTTTGACTCAGGAAGTTGAGGAAAAACTCAATTCAGGTCTGGTCAGAGTCAAACTCAGCAAATCATGAGTTTAACTCACAATCCTGGTAACTATGGTTGAAACTGGACTGACTAGGAGTCGAATCCAGAGCTTGGCTAGGGCAGCTAAAGATAATAATTATCTCAGTGTAAAATGCCGGGCAGTCAACAAATCGAACCCAGGAGTTGCCTAGAGATAATAACTGTTTTCGCTTTTAACTATAGATAACAACATCCATTTTCAAATTCAGAGAATTCATTAGCACAGGTGAATATCTGTTAGATTTTACTTAAAACCCAGTAACTGATTAACAATTCTCTAAGTGTAAAACCAGAAATACAAACAACTGCTGTACTGGAATCTTAAATTACAAATACACTGAGTCTTCTAACTTAGCATACACAACGGAAAATAAAACACAATCCGAAGACAAACACATTCAATCACATAAAACACAACATATACCCAAGAAACCCCAACTCCGAGGAAAACCTACAACTGCAAGTGTTTTCTATTAGCTAAGCAGATAATAAATTTTCCAGAGATTTATACAGCAAGGGAATGCTTCCCTTCTGCAGCAAACTCCAGTCAATAACTTATCTGAATCAAAATCAAGGCAACCCCTTAGCAATGTTTGTGCAGATCTCCTCTTCTGTGCACCAGATGCCACACAGGTCGATCTCTCCTTGCGCACTGCAAATCCTTGTATGGCCGTGCAGGTTGAACTCTCCTTGCGCACTGCAAATCCTTGTATGGCCCAACAAGTCGATCTCTCCTTGCACATTGCAAATTGTTGTGCAACCGCGTAGGTTTTGAGCTGCACTAAGGCTGTTTGGTCTCTTCCTTCTTGCCTCTCAATTCCTGATCTGCTCACTGAGTGCTGAAAACCCTTCTCTTGTTGAGCCAATCACACACCCTTGGTGCTCATAGAACTGGCCGCTTGCTCTATCTCCTCTTATAATTTCGACCTCAACCTTAATATCACTCTCAATGGCTGGGATTAGATTGTGATGAAGGGATAAGATTAAATCATAAGTTAACTTAAGAATTTTTTATTTTTCCTAAGTCCAACTTTAGGAAATAGTTAAATAAATTAATATTCTGCTAAAGTTGTTGTATTGTGGGTCCCTCTGCTAGCCTTAGCACTTAGTCAAGCAGAACCCTTACTGCCCTATTCCAATCAACACTCCCTCTTAGAGAAGAAGGCATTCTGCACTACACCCAACTTCTCCCTAAGGTAAACAAAACTTCTCCCTGAGGTAAACAAATCTGGTCCCTGGCAAAGCCTTCGTCAAAATGTTTGTTGTCTGCTTTGTTTGTGTGTACTAGAGTGTAACTATACCTCTTTGAACAATGTCCATGATGTGATGATAACATATGTCGATGTGCTTTAAGCAATTGTGAAATACTGAATTCTCAAAGAGCTTGATGCAGCTCTGGTTGTCACAAGGGATCATGGTGGGCTCCAAATCCTGTCCAAACAAGCCCATGAGAAACTTTCTCAACCGTAAAGCTTCACATCCTGCCAAACTGGCAACCAAAAAGCTTCGCATCCTGCCAAAACTGGCAACCATGTACTTGGCTTCAACTAAGCTCAATGCAACTGAAGTTTTTACTTCCAGGTAAACCAAGGAACAGTTGTTGATCCAACATTGAATGTGCAATCCGATGTGCTCTTTCTATCTGTGGAGCTCCCTGCCCAATTTGAATCCGTGAAGTTTTCAAGACTCATCTCACCAACTTGTCTATACAACAATCTGTACTCTATTGTTCCCCTGAGATATCTCAACACATGCTTAGCAGCAACCCAATGCACTCTGGTAGGCTCGACCATAAAATGGCTCAAAGAGTTAAATACAAAACATGTCTAGCCGTGTGTTTACCAAATACATCAGTGACCCAAATACTAGTAAAGTGTAGCATCTACTCGCTCCAATTTGGATGTATCTACCTTCCTCCAGTTTGTGATTAGAGGCGTGGACATGGGCTTGCAATCCTGCATGTGAAACCTCCTTAGAATCTTCAGAGCGTACTTGCCTTGCCACAAGCAGATCTCGCCATCACCCTGCCAAACTTCAAGTCCAAGGAAATAGTGCATCAGCTCCATATCCTTCATCTCAAACTCGCCTGCAAGATCTCACTTGCACTCCTAGATGAGCTTATATGCACCTCTCAAATCAGACTGTCCACATATAGGACCAAAATAAGTGATTAGAGGCGTGGACATGGGCTTGCAATCCTGCATGTGAAACCTCCTTAGAATCTTCAGAGCGTACTTGCCTTGCCACAAGCAGATCTCGCCATCACCCTGCCAAACTTCAAGTCCAAGGAAATAGTGCATCAGCTCCATATCCTTCATCTCAAACTCGCCTGCAAGATCTCACTTGCACTCCTAGATGAGCTTATATGCACCTCTCACATCGGACTATCCACATATAGCACCAAAATAAGTGGTTCACCTCCAACAACAATGTAGTAGAGGTTCGGATCCGCTTCACTCTTGGTGAAGCCTAATCCCTAAAGGTAATTGTCTATCTAAGCATACCATGCCCTTGGAGCCTATTTGAGCCCGTACAAATCTCTCTCGAGTCTACAAACGTGAGTATCCCTACTAAATGTCATGAATCCCTTCGGTTGCTCAATGTAAATCTCCTCCTCAACAACCCCATTGAGCAATGTTGTTTTAACGTCCATCTAGTGGATCCTCCACCTCATCTACACTGCAATAGCCTTGTGAGACAAATTTTGGCCACTACGACAAAGGTCTCGTCATAATCGATCACCTATACTTGCGAGAACCCCTTTGCCACGAATCTTGCCTTATATTTCTCGATGCTCCCATCAGCCCCATGCTTGATCTTGTCGACCCAACAAGAGCCCACCACAAATTTGTCCTCTAGCCTCAACGCCACCTCCCAAACATCATTCTTCATGATGGAGCCAAATTCCTCCAACATGGCATCTATCCACACATGTTGAATTTATGTTGCTTGACATCCAACAACTTCGTCATAAGTGCCATTTATCCTGTGTACCTTTGTGCTAGTCTGCTCTATCGAATTCATGTGCTAGGAGCACCAACTTGCTCTTGCACTTCTTAGATTAGCTAATATGCACATCTCACTCTCCTTCTCCCTGTGCTGGGAGTCACAACTTGAGTGGGCTTTACTCTCTCCTCCAACTGCATGTCCCCTTGCCCTTATGTTGCTCAACCTACCCATCAACATGTACAGAGATGTAATCTGAGGTGTTAGTTGAGCCTCTTGCCTGGGAACCTGTTGCTCCTCCTCCTGCATTGTAGCCTGCTCACGCTCTACTGACTTGCTCAAAGCCCTTCCCTCTTCAAACTTTACATCTCTCCTTATAAATGTCTTCCTAAGTGCTGGTATATACAACATGTACGCCTTGGATGTCTCATTGTAGCCCACAAAAATGCCGTTCTCTACAGTGGGCTCAAACTTCTTCCTTTTCTCTGTCAGTACACATGACAGTACACCAGGCTGCTAAATATTTAGAAATGTGACACATCTAGTTTCTTCCCTATAAAAGCATCCTCTAGTTTGACTCACCCCAACACTCTGTGTGGGCTTTGATTTTGCAAGAAAACTACAGTATTGCATGCCTCGACCCAAAGAAACTTAGGTAGCCCCTAGTCATGCAACATGGCTTTGGTTGCTCCAACTATGGCCCTGTTCTTGTGCTCTGCCACCCCATCCTATTGAGGATTACATGGTGTACTCAGCTCCCTCTTGATTTCCTCCTTGGCACACAACTCCCAAAATGCATTTGAGGTGTACTCACCATTATCAAACCTCGACGCCTTGATTTTCCTTTTAGTCTAGTTCTTAACCAGGGTCTTAAACTCCAAAAACTTCGAAAAGACTTCATCCTTATTTTTCATCAAAAAACATCTAGGTCTTCCTCGAGTGATCATCTATGAGGGTAACATAATACTTGTACCCACTAAGGGACACTGTAGAGAAAGGACCACAAACATCATAATGAACAAGGTCCAAGATACCCTTGGCCTTGTTATCTTTGTTGGGAATAGATGATTTGGCGTACTTTCCAAGTGTGCAACCCTTGCACACCTCATGTCGATCCACACTGCACTATGGCAGTCTTGTCGTTATCTCCTTAAGAATCTTCAATGCACTCTGGTGAAAATGCCCCATGAGCTTATGCCACAATTCCCCAAGCTCCTTGCTTGAGTCACGATTCCCTCTGTTGGTTAATGTTGCACCTGTCTCAGACTGTAACATGTACAGTCTCTTGTGCCTAACCCCAATCTTCTTAGCCAACTTAGAGTTGAGGATTTTATAAAAACCCTACCCTTACTAAAGGTTACCCGGTACCCCTTATCCTCTAATGTTGAAACTGAAACAAGATTCTTTCTGAGCCCAGGTACATAAAGGACATCTCTGAGATACAAAGGGTTTCCTAACTCCCTCTCAAATCGAATTGTACCAATGCCCTCAACCTGGTACTTTCCATCATCTCCCATCTCAATGTTCAGTTGCATGTCCTGACAATTCGCTGAAATTCTTCTTGTTTCCCATCATATGACAAGATGCACCACTATCTACATATCATAAACTGATAGCCACTGAGCTTGCCATGCAAGCAATGAGTGAAAACTCCTCAAAATTAGAGGAGAAATCATCTATCTCTACAAAGGTTGCTAGTTAGTCCTTCTTGGAACCTTTCTTCCTATTAGGGCATTTAGTAGCATTATCCCCAAACTAGTGGCACAAAAAGCATTTGATCTTGCCGAGATCCTTTTTCTTCTTCTCGCCCTTGGAGCTCAGCTCTCCACCACAACTGCTCTTTTTGCCCTTTGCCTTGCCCCCTTTGTTGGCTAGGGAAAAAATTTCTTCATCATCCTCGATCTTAACACGAGACCCAACTTATCTGTGAATCCCCTCTTGGATGTTGTCACCCCACAATCGCTCCTAATCTAGAAGCATTTTTGTAGCACAAATCCCATCCGTGAAGGCTTGCCAAGACTTGGTGAAACCCAACAGAGCAAAATTTACCAAATCTCTATATAGAATTGTCTTTCCCCACTAACCAACTCTTCCCTTACTTGGGTAAACTTGGTGAGGTAAGACACCATAGAATCTGACTCGGACATTTTTTATATTTTTTATTGTCCTTTAATACCGACTTTTTAGCATTGCTCGAACACTAATATAGACCAATGATGGTTGTCCACATCGCTTTGGTTGTCTTCTTCCCAATCAAGAGAGGAATAATGTGGTCTTTGACTCCCTCCAAAAAGATTCTTCTAATGAGCCATTTGTTAAGGGTCACTGGATGGCATTGGGGCATTATCAACAAATTCCCACACCCCTTGCTCCTCGAGCACCATTGCTACCTCCAAATTTTTGGTCTTGCTCCTCCAACTTTTTGGCATTGCTCAAACACTAATATAGACCAATGATGGTTGTCCACATCTCTTTGGTTGTCTTCTTCCCAGTCAAGTGAGGAATGAGCACCATTGCTACCCTCTCGCACCAAGAACAAAAGTTGGATGCACTGTCTAATTTGTTCTTCAATTTGAGACATTGATACGCCATACTACCAAATCGCACTTCCTAGAAGCAATAAGCACTACTCCAAAAACCCTAGTGACCTAGCGACCAAATCAATCTGATAAGCTCGCTCCCTCTAAATCGCAAATCGTGCTCCTAAAGATAAAAATTGTGTTTGGTCTTCAATCAAAAACTTGGTTTGATACCATGTTAGATTTTCTTAAAACCCAGTGAGTAATTCGTAATTCTCCAAGTTTAAACCTAGAAATACGAACAACTGGTACACTGGAAATCTCAATTGCAAATACACTGAGTTTTCTAACTTAGAATACACGATGAAAAATCAAGCCAACCTAGATCCATCTTAACTCTGAATCTACCAAGTGCCAAGAGGGATCAAATCCCTTTTCACTTTAAAAGAGGTTTGCATCACAAGAAATTTGATCCCTCTCAGTGCTTGGTAGATCTGGAGTTAAGATGGATCTAGGCTGGTTTAATTACTAATTATAAATATAAATATAATTATTAACTTTATGCTTTTTAACTTTAGTTTATTTAGTTTTTTTTACCAAGTCAAAATTTTAAAGGTTACATCTCTACCATACTAGGATCAAATATTTACATAGGACTTAAGTTTACTTATGAACCTTGAATATAACGAAAAGCATTTAATAAAAAGTGAATCGGGTAAGGGGCAATCTTGGATAAAATATAATGTTATAGTATTATATGTTAACCAATATTTATTACTACACCCCTACCCAATAAAAAGTGGCAAAGGGTGGGGCGGAATACTAATTAAAATGTAATGTTAATACATTTTACCTAATATTTCTCGTCACCCCCCAACCTAAATATTACATTTTAGTCAATATTTCCCCTCACCCTTGTTAATTTTATAGTTGAGTTTGTTTACTTTTAAACTTCAAATGTAAGGAAAAATTACAATAAGAAGTGGACCAGTTGAAGGGAAATATCCGATAAAATGTAATATTATAGAATTATATTCTATCCAATATAACCTAATAAAGAGTGGATGGAGGTATTCAAAAAAATATTAAATAAAATGTAACAAATATTATATTAAAGTGATTATCAAAGAAGCCATTAGAATGAAGAAGCAACTATTGTTTTGTAAGTTACACAATCCTGCTTAACCCTACTCTTCTTAAAAACACCTTCATGAATCACTGAATAGCCTCTAGGAGCGCGACGAGTATGTCAAGCCATTTATGGTAGGCCACATCCATCTGCAGCCCTTCATCCTCTCTTCGCCTGCCACAATCACATGGAAAACACAGGAGCTACCCCCAAATCAAGTCCATGCAGTAGCTGCATCAAATAATGTACAAACAACTCACATTCTCATGCACAATGTAGGGATACACATTAGTGTTGATTTTCTAGGTAGCATCAAATGTGCTCTAGCTCCAAAATTTTGTGGAGGGGCTAGAACACATGAGATCTTCAAGACCTAGAAATCATTTGGAGAAATTCCACTCAGATTGTATTTTATTAAAATAATTAATATTTTTAATGGGGTTCCTAAGTCTAAACTTAGGAAAATTAAAATATTAATGAGTATTAATGAAAATATGACTGAGAATCTTCTTAGAGACAAGGATTAAGTCTAATTTAATCTTAGTCGTTGATTAGAGATTAGATCACGATCATTGATTTCTCAACAAGAAAAGTATAAAGGAAGGCTTGGGGTCAGCTGGAGAACACACACAATGAGAGCAACACTTGAGATAAATCAAAATTTTGGGGCGTGGTTTGCTGAGAATTTCGAAGTGAGCATCTAGTGCAGAGAGGGGCAATGTAACAGAGGGACTTCAGTCTAAGGCCAAGAATACATAGCAGAGAGGCAACACAGCACCAAGGAGAGACAGTGCAGCTCCAAAAGGGTGACGCAGAGGCTAGAGGAGTTGATGCAGTAACTTAGAGGCAACGCTAGGGTTTTTGTGTGGCAAATCAAGCAGCAGTTCAGCAAATCGATTTCTGAGCGGGGAAGGCTCACTGGAAGGGTGACGCAGCTCTAGCGCAAAGCTGGGAACAGCCATCTTTGTACAACATTGGGGACAAAGCAGTCACCTGTGGGGCTTGTTCATCTAGTTGTTGGATTCGCCAAAATATCTGTCTCCGAATAGAGGTACTTCCATCAGGTTTATCCTCTATTGGGTGAGCCGGATTTGGCACCCTAGTTGTATTTAGAAATCTGCGTAATAATAAAACCCTCATATCTGTTACACCAGTTTTCCCGCATTAGGTTTTTCTGAGGAAGTTTTGTCCAAAAATAAGTGCCCTTTGTATGGTTATCTCATTTATTTTTCAATACCTAATCTGTATATTGGTGTAGGCTGCAGTGTTTTTGCATTAACATATTCTAAAAATAACTTGTTAAATTAAAAAACACAAGTTGGTAATGCAAAACAGTGTACTACGATAGGATTTCTGGTTTGTTAGATTCGGAAATTTTCACATGGTATCAGAGCGATTGCAAATCAAGGAGGACTAAAGCCATCGGCAAAAGGATAGAGGAATATCTGTGTGTGAAGACAGGTGTCCCAATAGAAAGCGCAATTTCTGGCCAAGAGAGCAGAGGAGGGGTGACGCAGTCACCAAGGGAGGCTCACACAGAGCCTGCGTCAACCTGATTGGGTGACGTTGTTGTTGCAGAGGGCAACGCAATGGTTACTGGGCCAGCACAGAGATTGTTGAGTCTTGTTTTTTCAATTTTCATGGCTAGACGTGCAATGCAAATTTCATCTGGACTTGCTAGCAAGCTGTTGATTCTGTTGGTGAAAAACAATACTTATTGGGGCAGAAGCAAAGTAGAGGGAATCAGTTCTTCAAAAGATTTTTTGCCAAGAAATCTAGATCCAATGCTGAGCAGTAGCAAAGAGAGATCAATGAGGGGTGGCTCGAAGTGACTAGCAGAAGGATTTCTGTGAAGGAAATCAAAATTCAAAGCGAGCTTGTTCCTTAGAAGATTTCTAGAGACAAAGAAATCAAAATCCAAGTTTTGTTGGGGTAGCAACGAAAGAAAGATGGAGAAGAAAACCAATTCGACATTCATTTGAGCAAAGTTGGTCGTTAACAAACTGAGGGACCAAGACAAGTTGGATGGAGCATCCAACTTCATCATATGGAAGGCCAGGATCCTGCCAATTTTGGATAGAAATCGCAACAAGGATTATGCCTTGAGAACGGTTGTCGTTCCGGATGATGTTGATCCTCTCGAGAAGTATGAGGAGGCTCAGGGAAAAGCAAAGTGCATGATCTTGGACGAGGTCAAGGATCATGTGATCCCACATATTGCTGAGAAAGACACCACAAGGGAAATGTGAGAGCCCTTAACCACATTGTACGATGGAAATTTCGTTCAGCAGAAGATGTTGCTTGAGAGTCAACTGAGACAAATTCAGATGCAAAAAGGAGATGAAATCAATCCCTTCCTTCTCAAATTACAAAGGATCCGTGACCAACTAACTTTTGTAGGGTCTACACCAGATGTTGATTTTATGGTCAGGACTGCCCTAAATGCAACCAATGAAGACTGGGAAACCTTTGTCCAAAGTATCTTGGGTAGGGCTTCTCTTCCCAGTTGGTAGTAAATGTGGGCAACTCTTCTACAAGAAGAGATCAGGCGATTGACCAAGGCGGGAAGCAGCAACAAAGGGATCAAAATCAAGGAGGAAGAGGAGGATGTGGCTCTCGCATCAGGACAACAAGGGCAACGGAAATGAAAGAAGGAGGACATATCCAAAGTCATATGCTTCAAATGTGGAGAAATGGGTCATTTCGCCGCACAGTGCCCTCAGATGAAGGGCAAAGAAGAGAAATCTGACTCAAAGACTGCTCCAACAAGCTAACAACGAGGACGATGATGATTGCGCCATGAGTGCTCATGCACCTCTAGAGAAGAGGTGGGGCAATATTGAGTTGTAGTCGAGAGGACTACATGTAAGGCAGGATCCTTGAGGTGCCCAAACTCTTGGATCACATACAGCTAAGGGAGCCCTTAATGACAGTAGTAGAATGATGGGAGTCAGTTGGTGCAAAGGATGATGGAGCAACAATGGTAGAGCTAGAGTGCCAAAGTCTGAAGCAACGCAGTAGATTGTTGCAGCAGTGCGGAAGGCATAACGAAATAACATCAAAGGGTCAGCACAGATTAGCAGCAGAGGTAGCTTTAACGTCAAGGGTCATCTCAACAACTAAGTTGCAGTGCAACAGTTAGCAATGGCAGTGTTATGGGTAGCATGATGCAACATCTTGAGAGGAAGGTGCAGTACAGATGCAACAGTGACAGTGGCAGTGTCATAGGCAACAGTACAAATTGCAGCAGTGCAGTGGATGAAGGGCAGCAGACCAAGCATCAACAGCGCAGAGGACTGATGTCATGGATCAGTGTGATACTTTTGTTGGGATGTGTTGCTAGAGCACATTCCTCGCTAAGAGGGAGTGTTGATTTTTTGGGTAGCATTGGATGTGCTATAGCTCTAAAATTTTGTGGAGGCACTTGAACACATGTGATCTCCAAGACCCATAAATTGTTTGGAGAAACTCCACCCGGATTGTATTTATTTAAATAATTAATATTTTTAATGGGGTTCCTAAGTCTAAACTTATGAAAATTAAAATATTAATGGGTATTAATGAAATTATGGGGGAAAAGCTTCTAAGAAACGAAGACCAAGTCTAATTTAATCTTAGCCGTTGATTAGAGATTAGATCACAGATGTTGATTTCTCAGCAGGAAAAGTATAAAGGAAAGCTTGAGGTCAGTTAGAGAACACACAGTGAGAGCAGCACTTAAGCTAAATCAAAATTCTGGGGCGTGGTTTGCTGAGAATTTCGAAGCGAGCTTCTAGTGCAGAGAGGGGCAGTTTGGCAAAGGAACTTCAGTGCAAGGTCGTGAATACATAGCAGAGAGGCAACACAGCACCACAGAGAGACAGGGCAGCTCCAAAAGGGTGACGTAGAGGCTAGAGGTTGCTGACACAGTCACTTAGAGGAAGCGTTGGGGTTTCTATGAGGCAGATCAGGTAGCAATTCAGCAGATCGATTTCTGAGCCGGGAAGGCTCACTGGAAGGATGACGCAATTCCAACGCAGAGCTGGGAGCATCCATCGCTGCACAGCACTGGGGACAGCGCAGTCACCTATGGGGTTTGTTCAACCAGTTGCTGGATTCACCAAAATATCTGTCTCCAGATAGAGGTACTTCTCCTAAGTTTATTCTCTATTGGGTGAGTCAGATTTGGCACCCTAGTTGTATTCAGAAATTTGCTTAATAATAAAACACTCATATCTATTGCACCGATTTTCCCGCATTGAGTTTTTCCAGAGACGTCTAGTCCAAAAATAAGTGTGTCCTTTGTGTGGTTGTCTCATTTATTTTTCAATACTTGATCTGTATAATGGTGTAAGTTGCAATGTATTTGCATTGATATATTCTAAAAATAACTTGTTAAACTGAAGAACACAAGTAGGTAATGTAAATCAGTTTACTGTAGTAGGATTTCTAGTTTGTTAGATCCAGAAATTTTCACAACTAGCATAAATCCACTGTCATAAATCATATACTATTCTCTTCACATATTCCTGATCTTGCTAGTGAATCAACTCTATAAAATTGGAGGAAAGATTATATTAAAACATCTGAATAACCTTGAATGAAACCCCAACAATACAACAATTCGAACTTTGGTTTCAAACTACTCACATGTTACTCTCAGCCAAGGGAAGGACAAATCTCGCAAGGATGTTTGATGTAATCTCTCATCTCAAGCCTCTTGCTAATGCATACAATTGAAGCTCTCGAGCCTGATCTGCTGCTTAGGACCCTACATAACTTAAAATAATGAATCCAGCTAAGAACTTTGAGGTTGTAATCCTAAAACCTAATATCTATGACATAATGTCGTTACAACGGGCGTAGAATTTTAAGCAACAAGGTCGGGTGAAGGGTCCTGACCAGCAAATGAAATGCAAAGCTCTGAAGCTTCTACACATTTATACACATTATGTATTCACCCATTCAATGATAGAAACAAAGCATAGAAAAAGACATAGGGCCACCAAACATATCCATACAAATTCCCAACATAAACATATCCATAAAAATGTTTTGCCTTTACAGGCTATATGGATTCAACGCCATCATTTTCTACAACTAAGCCATCATTTTCTACAACTAATTAATAGTTATGTATATAGATATAACATCAAACTAAGATGGATCTAATCTAGTTTAATTTCCCCCTTAAATAGATTATATTTCACATAAATACCATGGATTGTTTATTATTATTATTATTATTATTAAAGTAGGGAGTAAGTTAATTACCTAAGAAAACTCACTCTCTTTCCAAGGGAATTCTTCTCCAAATCTGACCAGAATTTTGCTGGAAGTAATAATTCCATGATGGAATCTCAACCATAGACTTTTCCCCTAGGTATTTTTGTCCCATTTTAAGAGACCCATCTTATTGGAATTAAAAATAAATAAAATAAAAGGAGTGGCCAAAGGTGGAATTTACCTCATCCAAAAGAAATAAACTCCCCACAAAAACTGAGTTTGTATACTTTGGTAGGGTGATTGAGATGCGGAATTGCCATTATCAACCCAAGTTCAAACCCAACCGGAATAAACCTACGCATAGAGCCCAATGACAGTGTATGCATTGGCCAGTTTGACGGCCCTGTAATGCAGTAGGTAAGAGATGGAAAGTTACCTGGATTTTATTATCGGAGAGGTTAACTAAAACGAGTGTGGTGATCTTGCAGAATCCCTCAGGAAAGAGATTGAGCCCCCTTCTCTTCAACTCCACTCGGTCGAGCCTTTTTTCTGTGGCCTCCAGCAGTATTCGTACGACTTCCTCATCCATCTCATCACCACCATCATCATTCCCATCATCGGATAGGACCGTCTGTGTCCCGTTCTCGGCCTCTCGATATATATTCGTCAGCCTCTCTTCGGCCTCCTGCAACAAATCTTCGTAAGCAACGTGCATCTCATAAAGATGAACAACTGACTTAAATGGGAATTTCTCCTTATCGGCCGCCTTCCGGGCGTCCTTCTCCTTCTGCGCCTGCAATACGAACAAACCCTTAAAATCACTATCGAGCCGAACGCAAAAAATATAAACCCTATTAAAATATTAAAATATTGAACGCGGCCATAGCAGGCAGTCCAGCTGAACTAACCTGCAATGACAGCCATGCCCCCCGATCGTAGCCTTCCGGGGGCTCCTCCATGGCAATTTCTTCCAATCGGCTAGAAAGATTGCGCTCGATCTCTGCAACGCGTCGACGGGCTTCGTCCACAGCCTCGTGATCCGGCCGATCTCCAAGGGACTGTAGAACGGATCTGGTCTGCATAACATCGGAAACAGCGCCGGTCATTTTAGCCACGAGCTCCGGCTGCAGAAGCTTAGGCATCTCTCTAACCAGAGCCTCGCCATGCCGCTCATTGGCTTCGAGATCCACTTCAATGGCGTTCGAAGACGAGGCTTTGGAGGCCAGCATCAATGGCTGCCGCAGAGGCCTCAAAGAGAGAATGTACGAAAGAAACGGATGAGCCTTCGAATCGACTTCCATGATTACTTAGATTCCTACAGATCTCAGTACATGCATTCACAAATTCAATCGATTCTAACAGGGCTGAAGTTTTTATTCCTCTAACGGACTTCAAAGTTTAATATTTCGAGCGTAATAAGCCACGGTGGAGACAATTCCACTGGTGTTCATCAGCTCTTGGTTTGACGGGAAGGTAATAAGTAGCCCACGGGTATCGATCAGAAACCTGCAGAAGAATCGACGGCCCTTTACCTCGGCTAACGGAAAGGTAATAAGTGGCCCACGGGTTTTGTTTTCGAAGGGACGAGAAGACAAGGGACCGGACGGGACGACTTAGTTAAATGTTAAATCAATAAATCTATATATTTTAATGGAATTAAAATTGAAAAAAAAAAAATTGTCCCCACGAGAAGTGCCACGCAAGAACATTCGGGAAGATGCCTGGAATGCATTTAAATGGATAACGGTAATGTTTTTAAAAATAATAATAATAACTAAAAAAAATATTTCAATATAATGTTGCATGTATCTAGCGTTTGAAAAGTTATTTATATTCGTCATCATTGTAATCCTCATCTAAAACATAAAAAAGAAGTATTATAAAAAAGAAGTATTATATATAGGTTTAGTTTAATTTATACATTAAATAAATAAAAAATTATTGGAATTTGGTAATACAATTTTGAAAAAAATATGATTTTTTTGTGAAATAGATTTAGTAATTTGGAAACTTTAAGATACTTGAATTTTATATATTCAACAAAGTTTTTAAAAAAAAGTCAAATTTTGATTAAAATTAACCAGAAAATATATCGTAAAAAAAATATTTTATTTATAAATTAGATTATGTCTATATATAAAATGAAAAAAAAAAAAAAAATTAATGCTAAAAAAACAATCATATAAAATGGAAAAAAAATGAGTTTTTAATGCCGGAAAAACAATTATGTATATGGTGGCGATTAAATTAGTTGCATGGAGTTTTTTCAGAGAGCAAAAGCGTCATTGTGTGAATTTGATGGAAGGGAGTGTTGAGGTATTTTGGACACGGTTTTCAATTCAAAAGATACGTTCATCGTGAATGGTTGATAAGTGGAATTTGTTGAAGAGGATTATTTGTTTTTCTTGGGTGACTATGTTGACCCTAGACACTCGCTAGCCAATATTTGTTAAGATAATTTATATCTTCCTGACAAAGTGGTTTGGTGTTGGAATTACAAAGTAGTTTGATGTTGGATTATGAATGTTTATATTATAATAATAATAATTTAATTTAATTTTAAAATTATAATTGTTATATATATTAAATTAATGAAAAAATATTTGTAAAATAAAGGATAATTTTATTATTTATATATAAAAGAGGTTGCATTAGTTTAATTTTGCATTAGCTCCAAGGGATAGTTCAATTGCTCGAGTTCTTGGTGTTAAATACATTTCCAATGCTAAATACATTTCCAATTGGGAGATCATGGGGTCAAATCTCCTCGAAACCCTTCGGGTTGGGTTAGGCCGGACCGGATAAGACGATAGGTAGACAGATAGATCCCTTCAATTGCCCGGATTATTACATGTGTACATGTGGATGTAGCGGTCACTCAGTGACCGTGGATGTAGTGATTGCATTGTATATAATTTCACTATTGAAGGCATATACAATTTCAATAATTTATGAATGGTATGAAGATGCATATTTTATAATTCATGTTGAGGTGTCAAAATGCGTCACAAAGTAATAAGATAATAACACAAAAATACATATTAAGTTAAATTAAAAAATAGAGTTAATATACTCACTTTAATTTATTTTAATCTTGTTTGTTTTAAACATAGTTAGGGTTCAAATTTTTCAAAGTGTATATCTCTATTAAGATTTAAAGGTTGATTTAAATTTCTAAAGGTACAAATCTTTATTACGGTTTAAAGATCTATTTTTGTATCTAGAGAAATTTGATCCTTCTTAATACTAAATAGATCTAGTCTTAAGATAAGTCTAAACTAAATTGAGACCACAACCGGTATGAACCTATCATCATTTGTGTAAGTGTCATGACCTACCAAGGCTTTTAGATTAACACAAACTTGTACCCAACATTACACATTTGTTGAGATAAAAATTGACAATATACTATTGCCAATAGAGTTGTTTAGTGATATATCAATAAGAAGTAGGATAATTTCGTAAAAAAGGAGTTCTCTCTAACCACAAATCTGGCAAAAACCCATTTGACAAATTTTTATACATTATGGAGTCACATGTTAAATTGTAAATTTATCTATATCATTAAAAAAAATTATAGCCCTCATAGGGCAACTCAATTGGCAAACACCACGAAAATGAAGTGTTATTGAGCCTAGAGGCTCATTTTACAGCCTAGTATGAGGGGGTGTGTAAATTTGTCTTTGTTCCCCTTTAAAATAAAAAGTATGTTCTAAATAAAATAAAAATTACAGCCTAGTATGAGGGGATGTGTAAATTTGTATGTTTGTTCCCCTTTAAAATAAAAATAAAAAATAAAAATTATATTCTAAATAAAAATAATGTTGGCTAAAAAATGCTTTAAAGTAACTAGAAGTAAAAAAAATGTGTGAGTAAGATGTTTTAATCTTATACTTTTCAAAATATTTCAACCAAGATTTAAATAAATCATTTGAATATCTATGTTAACTAATTTATGTCGATACCAAATTCATATATATCTATATATAGAAAAAAAATTGTTAAAAATTAATATTTTAATGTTGTATATAAAAAAAATATTCAATGTGTGTTATCAATAAAATATTTTAATATGAATTAATATTGACATATATTTAAAAACACATTAATAATAAAAAATCATTTTAATTTGGGTAATAAAATGTCTTTAAGTACAGGTTACCCAAAATATTTTAATGTCAATTATGTATATATTATATATCATTTAAAAAAAATTATGTATATATCATGAAAAAATTAAGTTTTTATGGCTAAAAAGTTTGTTTGGTCTTATATATATTTTATTTAGCATTCAAAATACAATTTAAACAATGAAAAATAACATTGTATTTTGCACTCTAAAGAAGTTTGCACGTGAAAAAATTTGATCCCTCTCTACTCATGTTAGATTTGTACTTGAGATGGATCAATGTTAGTGTATTAAGATATTTGAGGTTCATATTCTCCCTAACTTGGCCATGTCTACGGAAGGGGCATACTTAGGTACCTAAGGGTTATAGTGGTAGTGGTCGAAATCGACCTCATATCATGCAAATACGAACCAACAAGGTTAGCTCAAGTGGTTGAGTTCTCGTTGTTAAAGTAGGTCGTTAATGGGAGGTCATGGAGTTAATTCTCCTTGACACCCTTGAGGCTAGGTTTTGCTAGTTTGGTTGGCAGAATGTGATCCCTTCAAGTCGATCTACCTGAATTTTCCTCGAGAAAGAAAAAAAAAAATCAAAAAACAAAAAAAACAAAAAACCTTTTTTATTAAATGATTTTGATAACTCAAATATAAATTATATATATATATAATATATATATATATATATATAATGGAGAAATTGAAACACTACACTGAAAAACTATAGTCGTCATCCTAATCATACATATCTTATTTTTTTAATATATTTGTTTACTTCTTTCAAATCCAAGAATCATGTTAACAGTGCAATAAAAACTAAATGCTATAAATTATTGAATTTTTAGATTGAAATGATTTGTTTGTCTTTTGAAAGAGATTATATATATATATATATATATATATATATATATATATGATCTTACTCATATAATTGATTGAAATGTTGTACAGGTCGAATTAGAAGGAGAGTTTCATGTCAAGTCTCTACAAATTTTGTACCAAAGGGAAACTACACTCTGGAATCAAGCTATCACCAAGTTAAAGTGCAATGGAAGCACTTTGGACTTGAGGATGACACCTAGGAAATAGAAGATGAAATGAAGGATGATGTTCCTATGTTGTTCCAAGGAAGAATGGAAATATGAAACATCAAGAATGGTGTTTAAAAAAAAATAAAAATTACAAACAATGCCTTTAACCAAGGTTTCGATAAATCCATGTGAAGGTTTTAAAAATGTCACATTTCCCCTTGATTAGTTTATTTTAAAATTAAGAATTTAGCATTATATATATAATATAATATATATATATATATATATATATGGAAAATTAGACCATTAAGTAGTAAAGGATTTATGTTAAAATAGATTTCGAGTTTGAGACAACGAGTTATTTATTGACAAAGTTGCATGCAGTATAAAACAAAAAAGAAACAAAGCCTAGTGAAGCCTATAGAAAGATTGATAAGTAGCCTTTTTTTAGCATAACATCTATGTCTACCTAAACTAAGGAACCAACAAAACTAAGTAAACAAAGCCATGAAAATTATTGAGAATTTGTAGCATCCACCTCATTTGAGTTGTGGCACTCCTCGTCGTTGTGAAAATTTCTATGAAATTTCTATTGCGGCAACTGGAATTAATTCTTCTAACTGGAAAAAATAATTATGCATCTTATTGCTATGGCAACAACGAATTAATCATACTGCAATCTTCACAAATAAAATGTTGTAGAAGATAAATTGGAAATTGAGAAAATATTGATACACACATAAAAATGACAGTCATTTTTTGACAAATGTCCCTAGAAAAACCCAACTTGGGAAAACCAATGCAGCAGCTAAGGGTTTTTATTATTAAGCAGCAACGAGATTGCTAAGTACAATAAATATCACCAAACTAGCGAATCTATCCAAGAGAAATACTACCAAAATTTTTTTGAGGGATTTTACCCTCTCTCTGAGTAATCTCGGCACTGTCTGACCTCTGAGAAAGCTAGCCCTCCAAGTGGTTTGTGTCACCCTATCGTTGCCTGCCAAACGCACTCCCTGAAACAACTGTCAATCTAGCCATCCTACCTAATGTTGACTGGGAAAATGCTTCTTCGGCCCTCTGGAAACTCTTCTCGTCCTTTAGAACTGAAAAC
Source organism: Pinus taeda (assembly GCA_000404065.3). Lineage (NCBI taxonomy): Eukaryota > Viridiplantae > Streptophyta > Pinopsida > Pinales > Pinaceae > Pinus > Pinus taeda. The sequence continues at coordinate 147,523 of APFE030705945.1, forward strand.
GCCTTCCTCTTCAACTGGATCGAATTGCTCTTCTGAAGCAACTATGTAGTCCCTACGCTGCTTCCTAGATAAAATTCGGCCATCTCTTTCTGACTCTCCAAAATTGGAAAAATTCCTTTGGACTCCCTGTCTTTGCCCCTCTTAGTCTATGCTTCCCTTCTCTGGCTCGAACTCTTACAACAATTGTTGTTTCTCACTGGAAAATCGAACTACACAAGGAAATCGATCTCTAGTGTGTTCCTCCATCTACCCATCGACTTCTTCTTATAATCTCCAATTGGGACTCCAACGATCAAGATTAAAACTTAATCAATTGCCGACATCATCTCCAAGTCGATCTATGAGAGTTTGTAGAGAAATCTCACGTTCCTCAATTATTTCTTGTTAATTAATCAGTTTTTCTAAGTTAGACTTAGGAAAAAATTAATTAACTTAATTAAGGCATCTCTAGGTGGATTTTCGTGAAACCTTTTCTAGGTTCTAGAGTCCAAGAGTTTCTTAGCCTCTTTGACAACCGTCAAAACTAGAACACCATCTGATGCTACAGAAACTAATAGTTGTTGCCACTTGGACTAGGGCCATGAGGAAGTTGTTCTTAAATATGCTTGAGGTGAAGGCTCATCTCCTTCTAGTTCAGTACTACTTTGTCCAACATGAGCAAGATCTCATCTTTGGCTTCATTTCTGTCCATGATGACCTTTTCCAACAACATGTTTAACTTCCAATAGAGATCAATGGTAAGGAGACCAATATCTTCCCCATGTGTGCCCTAAGTACGGAACCCAGTCTGAAACATCAACCATGACCTCTGAGTCAGAAGTGCAAGCATGGTCCACTGCCACAATCACCTCCATCTCCCACAACTTCTCATGAACCATCTCTGGAATCTATTTCAACATACACCTAAGGGGTGGCTTTTTCCCATAAACGAGCACACAAACTCCCCTCCTCCCCTCGGCTACTATTGCCACATCAACACAAGCTCATTGCCTAACCATGCTAGACTGCATCGAACACCAGGACTTGATAGCCAGTAAACTATATCATGCAAACTCAAAAGAATGCAAAGAAGACACTTCAAAGGTGAATGCCTCCCTTACGCACTGTGAGGTGACGCGGAGAGAGCTCACAACCAAGATTGTAAGCAAGCGATGGGGAAGAGGAAAACAATAATGTGGAGGAAGGAAACCACACATTCTTCATGATCGATAATACAAATAACCACCGCTTGTAATGGAGTGAGACAAAAGTAAGAGCAGAGAGCTTGAAGTGCTTCGGTAATGCCGAGGGAGGAGTAATGGACATTGCCATCCTCAAAAACCTTCATGTGAGTTGTGTTAACATCTAATGAGTTGGCCTAAATAGTAATTGCACTGACCTGAACTCATTTATTTCCCAATCAAGATACATGGTTCAAGGATTAACACAAGATAAGGGCATGCCACTCGCTATGATTGTGCAAGGTGGCAGTGCCTCTAACTCTTCCCTACTCACCTGATACAAGGTTTTATGTACACAATTATTTATATTTTAACGGTGATCATATTTTATTTTATTTAGACAATATTTTAATAAATAAAAGTATTATTTTAATATTATTAATAATAATGATAATTTAGAATTACTAATTTTTGATCGAGACTTGGAGCGTTGCCATGAAGCCCTGGCTTGCGCTTCGGCGCCTCTTCGCCCTTGATCCCTCTGCTCTACGGCCCGTGGCTTTGGGCCCTCTACCCTCCTGCGTCGTTCTTGCGTTCCCCTTTTGAATTCCTGTGTCTCTGTGCGCTCGTCTGCTGCTGGGTGGGGCTAGTTAGTTGGGCTCGCCCCATGGAGGTCCTGGGCTCGCCCCATGGAGGTCCTGGGCTCGCCCCAGGCAGGCGCTCTCCCCCCCTTCGCCTTCTTCTGCCAAAGCCTTCTCTCGGCTCTTGGTCGGTTTTCCGCAGAAGAAAAAGAGTGAAGCAGCCAAGTTTGTCAAGAGGCTTGAAGACATTCCTGAAATTTCCCTGCTACTAGAGACTCCGATTCAAGTCACCCTCTCCTTGGTTGAGCGGGCCCTCGTTGGCTAGTTCACCGGTCTATGGCCTTCTCCTAAGACCACTGAGACCTAGGTCAACAAGAATTGGGCTCCTTTAATCAAGAGTAGCGTCACCTCTTACTTCTTAGGACGAGGGTTCTTCCTCTTCGAATTCACCTCAAAGGACGACAAGGACCTGATCTTTCAGAATGGCCCCTATTTCATGGGCCCCCAAGGCCTGTATCTCAACAGATGGACGTCGGATTTCGACCCTACAGTCGATGTTCCCACGACTGTCCCTGTGTGGGTCAGACTCCCTAACCTCCCAGTGCATTATTGGAACTAGGACTCGTTGAAGCACATTGGAAACGCCCTTGGGAAATTCATAGATTGGGCAAACAGCAAAGATCAATATGACTATGCCCGTATCTGCGTAGAAGTAGATCTAGAGGTGGGTCTCCCGGAAACCATCAAAATCAAAGTAGGAAACTAGACTCATTTGCAGAAGCTAGATTACGAGCAATTGCCTTCAAATGTTGAAAGTGCCATGTCTACGGTCATTTCGCCAGAGGATGCCCAACCAATGTGGAACCAGATAAGGGTAAAGAAGAAGGCTGGAACTAGGTCAAGCACGCCAGTAAAACCCAAAAGTAGGCTGGTCCAAACAGAAGAGGTCCCCAACAGCCCCCTCCTCAGCAACTCCCTTCCAAAATGGATCAAGAAAATAAATTCGCCCCTCTAGGCTCGCAAATAGAGGAAACACAGGATCCAGACAATAAAAAATCAGCCCCACCCTCTAAAGGTACCCCCTCTTCTCCCAAGGGGGCAAGCCTTGCTGAGAGTTCCAAAGGAAATATTGTCGAAGTAGAGGAAGATGAGCATGAATCGGATGGCTCGGAGGAAGAAGGGGAAATAGGAGAATCCCAAGCTTCGATAAGGAGATCCACAAGAAGCTGCAAAACAGATCGGGAAAAAAGAGAGCAGAAAACTTTCAAAGATAAGCTTCAAGGCAGCGATCCAACCCTTGAGAAGCTGTTAGCATCAAAAACAAAGATGGTGAGAAAGCAGCCCCAAGGTTCCAAGGGAGCCAACCAGAAATACAAATGATGAAGATAGTCTCTTGGAACTGTAGAGGTATGGGGAGCAGAATCAAAGAAGAAGCCATCAGATGTCTAATAAGAATAGAAGCTCCTAACATACTCCTCATACAAGAGACCAAACTGGAAGAATCTATCTTCCTTCAGGCTAGTAAGAAACTCACGAACAAATGTTAGGCGAAAGCAATTTCTGCCCATGGGGCTTTCGGTGGGTTGGGCACTCTTTGGAACGCTAGCAAATTCTCAGTCGTGTCTAAGACCCTCAACACTCACTGGTTGTTCTTAAAACTGCAGCATTTGGACTCAAAAGAGATTATTAGTCTCTTCAACGTGTACATCCCTGTGAACGCAGGGGAAAAAAAGGCCTGCTGGGAATCCATAAGAAACCAAGCAGTTCTTGTTAATCTTGAGAATACCATCATTGCAGGAGATCTAAACCTCACTCTCTTATCAGCAGACAAGAGAGGAGGCAACATTGTTCGAGATCCGGCAAGGGAAAGGGCAGAGGACCTTATACAGGACTGGGATCTGTTGGACATCAAGCCAATCTCTGGTAAGTATACTTGGTCTAATAAAAGAATTGGTCATGGCCACATCGCTGCCAGATTGGATAGATTCTTACTTCAAAGCTCTTTTCTTCTACTTGGATTAGAGGCTAGAGTTCACATTCTCCCATGCAACACTTCTGATCATAAACCCATTAAGCTGGAACTGGTGTTTCAGCTTGACCTCGGACCAATTCCCTTCAGATTTAGCCTGCTCTGGGCTAAGGAATCAGACTTCATGCAATTAGTTAAGGGCATTTGGATGCAGCCAGTCAAAGGCTCCCCCTTTTTCGTTTGGGAGGAGAAGCTCAGAGGAGTGAAAAGGGCTTTGAAAAGCTAGGCCAAATCTCTGCCCAATCCAACCAATGAAAGGAAAAAAACTCCAATGCAGTTTGGAAAATCATCATCTCTAAGCTGAAACAGCTGACATAACAAAAGAGATTCTAGACAAAGAAGCCCAACTCCAGCAAAACTATCACAAGGCTTGTCTAGCTGAGGAAGAGTACTGGAGACTTAAGTCACGCAACCTTTGGCTTAAAGCAAGTGACAGGAACTCTTCCTTCTTCCACAAACAAGCTCAAGCAAGGAAATGTTCCAACTCCATTTCTGAAATCAAAGATGGCTCTATCATTCACAAAGACAATGCAAGCATCAAAAAACTGCCTCCCTTCACTTTAAAAACCTGTATAGTGAAGATATAAATCTGGATCAAAAATCTGATATGATGGACGTGGTCACCTCCCTGATTATTGTTGAAATGAATCACCTTCTTGAAGCTAAAGTCACCAAGAACGAACTCAAGGATGCCCTCTTTGCCATGGACCCAGACAAAGCCCCTAGGCCGGATGGCTTTTCAACCAGATTTCTCCAATCTTGTTGGTCGATTGTGGAAAAATATCTGTACAAAATGGTTATTAAGTCCCAAGCTTGCTAGAAAATTGGAGGTTGCACGAACTCTGCTTTTCTTGCGCTCATCCCCAAAGAGAAAGGAGCCAACACCTTCAACAGGTTTCGCCCGATTTCGCTATGTAATTTTGTTACAAACTGATTACCAAAGTCATAGCTAATAGAATCAAGCTCACCCTCCCCAAAGTCATTCCAGAAAGCCAAGGAGGATTCATTCAAGGTAGACAGATAGTGGACAATTTCATTCTGGTCCAAGAGGCAATCCACTCAAGCTTGAGTCGCAATGAAAAAGGTATGGTTGTCAAACTTGATTTAGCAAATGCTTTTGATAGAGTTAAGCATAGTTTTCTGCTGAAAGTCTTACATAAGCTTGGATTTGGTGAGAAATTTATAAATTGGATTCGAGCCTGCATTTCAGAGCCTTGGATTGCTCCATTAGTAAATGGCAAAGAAGCTGACTTCTTCAAAGCCATGAGAGGGCTTAGGCAAGGGTGCCCTCTCTCACCCCTTGCCCTCTCTCACCCCTTCTATTTGTTCTTCAAGCCTCTGTCCTCAATTTTTATTTAGACAAAAAAAACAATCGATCAGGAAATTATTGGGCTTTGTATATCAAGAGGTGATAAAAACATAAATCATGCCCTCTTTGCGGATGACACCTTGTTATTGGGAGTTGCCTCTGTGTTTATTGCCTCCAGATTTAAAGGATTTTTGGACAAATTTTGTATGGTTTCAGGAAGCAGACTAAATAATGGAAAATGCCATATCTATTGCTGGAACAACACTTCCAGCTTGCTTAATTCCATTTCTAGAACCTTTGGTTTTGCAACCTCCTCAAAATGGACTTCCTTCAAGTACTTAGGCCTACCTGTATTTCTTAAAAGAGCCTTCAACAGAGATTGGCTCCCTCAATTGGAGAAATTCAAGAACAAGTTGCTTGCTTGGGGCTTTTCTTGGCTTAACATTGCTGGTAAATCTGTTCTCATAAAATTAGTCCTTAACAGTCTTCCCTTATTTCAGTTTTCTTTCCTTCTCGCTCCCACTGGCATTCTCAGAAAAATGGAGGAGATCATTCGAATTTTTTTTTGGAAGGGGGGCAACCAAAATGAGAAAAGATTTCGTTAGTCAACTGGGAGTCCATCTCCAAACCGCTCTTGGAAGGAGGCCCAAACTTCAAAAATCTTGGATATCATAATATTGCAATGGGAGCTAAGCTAATCTGGAGAATTATTACACCTAAACCTGACTGGGCACAATTAGCTCTTTGGAAAAAATACCTCAAAGGCCAGCACTCCCGCTGTCTAGATCACCTTCTGCCGCTCCCTAATTCGCCCTTTCTGAAGCTCTGTAACAAAGCCTGTCCGCTTATTAATGCTCATGCCTACTGGATTCCCGGCAATGGAAAAAGGATCAACATTTGGACAGACAAAATTATGAACAACGAGCCGCTGGGAGACGGTCGCTCTCTCCAAGCGTTGCACAGATGGATGAACGATGATGGATTGTGTTCCCTATGGGACATTTAAGTCTGGCAGGATTCACGTTGGGCTGGCTGGAACCTTGAAACGCCCCCAGATTTGTCTATGGAACGAGAAGTCCTGCTCTCCAAGCTCCACGGATTGGCTCCAACGCGGATGCGAAGCAGGGATTCAAGAGGTTGGGGTGTGCAGGCTGGTGGTTATTTTGTTGCTCAAGGATACGCCAAGCTGTGTGAGTGCCCCCATGTGGCCACGAATCCAAAGCCATGGAAAGGGATATGGCATTATCCCTCCTTACCAAAAATCAACTTCTTCAATTGGTTGTTATGCCACTCCAAAATTTTGACAGATGACAATCTTCAGAAGCGAGGTTTCCACGGCCCTTCAAGGTGCAGAGTTTGCAAGGTAAACCAGGAAAGCGTTTCTCATCTGATGCTTGAATGTTCCTTCACATTGTAGATTTGGATCAAGCTGCTAGAAACTTTGAGTTCCAGCTTCGCCTTGCCTTCCTTCATTCCTGATTTTTTTGATAAATGGCTGCAAAGGTATCCCGGTCCTCCTCCAAAAAACAAAATTATCAGAGTTGTTTGGTCTTTTCTCCCTAAAATTCTCTGTTGGCAGGTTTGGCTTGAGCGAAACAGAAGGATTTTCAAAAACTGCGAATAGGACGCCAAGCTAGTGGTAGTTAAAATTAAATGCCAGTTAAAAGAGTGCCTAAGAGACCATAAAGATGACTTAAGTCTCAGCCAACAAGATATAAATTGGGGTTCCTCTCTCGATCTTCAGTTCCAAAAAATTGCAAAGAGTATCTCCCTCCCAAAAGTATGGCAAATAAGAGCTATAACAAAAGAGTTCCAGGGATGGATCACAAACATTAGAGACACTTTCTATTTTTTGATGGGGCTGCAAAAGGCAATCCTGAAGAGCTGGAGCTGGAGGAGTCATATTGAATCTAGCTGGCTTTAGGATCCACAGTTTCGCCTGGGGTTTGGGCATCACTTCCAGCATTTAAGCTGAGGCTTTGGCTCTTTTCCAAGGACTCAAGATTTTGAAAATGTTGAACATCAAGGAGGCTAATGTTATTGGAGACTCTCAGGTTATCATTAACACTATGGTGACTCATTCTAAGCCAATGGACCTAAGGCTAGCAAGGCTGATTCACATAATTATAGACCTTGGAGACTCCTTCCAAAAATTGAAATTCTATCACGTGTTGAGAGCCAATAATAAAGAAGCAGACACCAAAGCTAACAAAGCAGCTCTTTTTACGGCTGGAGCCTTGCTCAGAGGCGAACAAGAAATATGGGAACCAATTCCTTAATTTAAAAAGTTGTCATGTTTTATTGCCTACTGTTAAACCAGTTTGTTTGTATCCATAATCTTGGGAAAATCTCGAAAATTGATCGCATAATAGCAGCTAAAAAGAGATGTGAGCTAAACATAAATGTCATCGTCTTGCAAGGTTGTGCGGCACTTCTGCAATTAGACTCACCTTTTGTAATCCGCTTTTTGGCATTAAGGCCAAGTTTCTAATATATCCACTACCCATTTATGTTTAAAAAATAATAATATAAATTAATAAAAATAATAAAATATAATTATATATTTTTTTTTAATTTTATTTATAATAAATATAATATAATTACCATAAACAAATATAATATAAAAATTAATATAATATAAAAAATTATTATATTATATTATACTTATTAATAAATTAAAACGAAATGAATATATTATATATCAGATATAATATAAATTCGGGAAATTGATATGGTTAGAAATATTTGAAATAAAATATAACTTTCTTTTATTTAATAATAAAAAAATTAATTTTTTATAGATTAAGGATAGATTAATAATATTTTGATAATAATCATATAATTATATTATATTCATAATTTTTTTATTAAATTTAGTATGATTATTAATTTTAAATAGTAATCTTTTTTTTATCTTCTATATAATAATCTATTATTCATAATTGTGCATTAATTTAAATATGATTTATTAATATTTATACAGTGATCTTTTCCTTCATTCTTTAATATTTTAACAAGAGTCAACATCTTTATTTCTACCCATCACAAGGGTTTTGATTAGAGAAATTTAAAGCAATTTTAGAAAGTCTATTGTCTTTCATTGTATTTATTTTCTGTTTTACATTAAATACTTATGTATAACTATATTTGTAATGGGGAAGATCAACTTTTATGAACAAAATATTGCTTTTAATTTTACAATTCTAAATTATAAAATATTTATAGAATTACTTAAACTTTTTACATAGTTTTCTAAATGTGTTACAATCCCACTACAATCCCAAATGTCACACTCATATAAGATAATAAAGATGATGAAAATTTGAAATTATATATTTTTTCCATAATTAAAATTTTGTCAATTTATAATTAATATCATAAATATCATTAGTTTTTTTTAATTATTAATAATTTTATTTTATTTTTAAAAATAAACAAAAAAAAAAATTAATAATAAGTTATTTTGAAAAATATTAACATATTTATAATACCTTATTTAGATGCCAATATATATAATATTGTGAATATTAAATTGTGGGAACATTAGAAATTTACTTTAGTTTGTAGATTGTAGGGACTTTAAGCGACTAAAGTATGCCTTAAAATTGTTTTTGTTTAGCTAAGAGCTTGTCTTCTTTGGACGTAAGGAAACAGGCTAAGGGCCAAGGGCCCATAGACATTTAGTAGGAGTTAAAGCATGCCTCCTTATAATCACCAGCGGGTAGTTCCAAGTGACATGGTTTTCCTTGAATAACAATGATAAGTTAGCCTGCATTTGCGGATAGCAGCTATTGATGGCTATTCTACTGCTAATTTGACAACTGAGTCATGATAGGTTTTCCCATTGTATTAAAAAAAATAGAAAGAGAAAAATGTTGTGAAGACTTTAGACAAAAACATTATCATGATTTAATATTTGCATATACATAATTTAATAAAAATTTAAGTTGAAAGCCTCATTATTGATTGTGGTGGTAAAACTAAAATATTTGTATCATTTGAATTGGATAAGTAAATGATAGAAAAAGACAAATAGAACATCAATATCCATGAGAGAGGGGACCATAATGTGAGAAGTACAAACTAGAGATAAGATCAATTATGAGAACCTACTCACTCATAACACATGTCAAACATCCAATCAATGCACCATGATGTATGACAAATGTCAAATATTTAATAAGTACACATGATGTTAGTGTACCATGGTGCATGATAAATGCCTAATAAAATATTAGTACATCATGTCAAGTGACTCACACTTCGTTATCCTTTTCTAATGTCAAAAGGATAGGCATGAGAAGATATTACTTGGAATGAACACTCAACGACACCACTTTCAAGTGTATACGCCTCTATTTAAGACATGGGATAGGTTCTTTGCTCATTTTTTAACCCCCGAAATTCATGCAAGTGAGGAAAACTCGGATGTTGCACATCAACTTCTTTACAAGTGGGGTTAAACGGGGGCATTGCATTGAGTGTGATAGAACTCCTACACGTAGGTCTCGAGATAATTCTCAATATTACTAATAATATTTAGTATATGATTTCAATGTTTGACTCTAATTTATTTAATAAATAATAAATATCCATAACTTTATAAACATTCATACATAATGATTCAACAACCCGGCATAATTCCTTGCAGCAAATTTCTTTTATTATTTGCCTAGGAAATGTTACACACAGATCTAGATTTTGGGGATTCAATGCTCATTATAAATTATTTAAACAATTCTCAAACCTGCAGAAATATCATCTGTATGTCAATAATGGAAGAAATAATGTGTATCATTAGTTCATTCTCTCGTTTCTCATGTCACCATATCTACAGAGACAGAAATACAACAACTGATATATTGTCAAAGGAGGGCTCAACATTGTAGAACACAAAGATGATCAAATTTTTAAACTTCATCACCAGCCCTACAGGGACATTTTCCAGCCATTAGCAACATCATAATCAGTGTAAATTTTCTGCTCATCATACTCTATCATTGGCGTGTTTTTCAACTAGTTTTTTTATGGCCTATGTGGCTGCCATAAAAAAATTTGTATTTCTATATATTTTCTGATGTTTTAGCATGTAATTAGACTCACAAATGACAGGGGCTTTGTCTTTTCTTTGAGCGCTCACAGATGCTTATTTTTTTGGATATCTAAATATTTTTTCAGGAGAAAAAAGCAGCAATATTTTATATTGAATCAATAAAAAAAACTTATTGAACACATTTTGATCGGCCGATCGCTGGCCATGGGCGCAGATGCATCTGTATGAGCCTAATAGAAATCAGCATCATATCCAAAATATACATAGTTTGATATCAAAGAATGCATTTACACTAATATCTAGAATGAAATTATAGTAATTAAAAAAAAAAAAATCAATAAAATAATAAAATCTATAAATATTTAAGTTAACACCTAACATAAATCTAATAAATTTTGAATATAAAATAGTTAACATATATCTATGAATGAAAATTATAGTAATTTTTTAAGAAAAATAAATCAAATATAATAATTAAAATTTAATAAATTTTAAGTTAACAACCTAACATAAATCTAATAAATTTTGAATATAAGATAAGTTAACCTAACATAAAGAAGTAGGCAGAATACGAATAAGAACCCCTACACCAAATACATGATAAAATGGCATATAAAATAAATTAACATAAAATTTAAAAAAAATAGACAGAATAAGAATAAAAACCATTACCCCAACCACATGATAAAGTGGCAAAGCCTATTTTGAAAATGGCTTATGACCTTAATTTTATAGTCACCTTAAAAAAATTTAAAATGTGACTAGTAAAACAAATTTAGGGATTCTAAAAAGACAAAAGTATTATATTGCATCCATCTGTTAAATATTTTCCTTTAACAAGGCACAAGAAAAATAAAGAAAAAATGAAACTTGTGTAATAGTGGGAGCTATAGAAAGCTGGATAAGAACCTCTTTAGAAATATTTCAAAAGTTGTTGCCTTTACTATTAAGTCTAATAAATTTGTGAGCTCAATAAGTCACAAGCTTATAGAAAGTAACCCTCTCACCCCTAGGATCTATGGGCTTCCTAAGATTCACAAGGAAGAGGCCCCTTTTAGACCTATTGTCAATAACATAGGTGGGCCTGCGTATCTCCTTGCTAAATATTTAGCTCGAAAGCTTAAGCCTTTGGTTGGTAAGTCTAGTTCTTTTGTTAAGGATTCTTTCTCTTTTGTGAATGAGTTAAAAGAGGTTAAATCTGAGCCTAGGGCTTTTATGGTTAGTTTTGATATTGTTTCTCTTTACACCCGCTTCCCTATTAGGGAGGTTGTAGATACCAATCACATAATTGATCCTGATACTACCAAGCTTGTAGAGATTTTCCTTACCTCGACCTTCTTTAGTTTTGAAGGCAAATTCTATGAGAAAACGTGCGGGGTAGTGATGGGTTCTCCCCTCTCTCCCTTTGCTGCAAACTTTTTTTATGGAGGATTTCGAATCTAAAGCTTTAGCTTCGACTCAATTTAAACCGAAAGTACGTACAATATTTGTTGATGATACCTTCATCTTATGGCCCCATGGTCATGAGAAATTAGATTTATTTTTCCAGCATCTCAACATCCTCCTAAGAGGTCACAGGTTCAAAACCAGAGGGGGGTAGAGTATGTATGCCTTCGTAGACTTAGCAGTCAAATCGCTGCGCGGAGGCGGGTCCCTTGTCCCACAAACAAGGGGGTCTCATACACCAATTTGGTGTCTAGCTTGGCTGTGACCTTAAAAATGGATATTATTATCAATCCGGTTTCATCAAATTTATCATGGAATCTGAATTTGATGGGAGCTTGCCCTTCCTTGATGTACTTATCTCAAAAAAATATGATGATATTTTCTCTCACCATGTCTTTCGTAAGAAAACCCACACTACACAATATTTACATGCAAAACCCCGTCACTATTCAGCCCAAAAGCTAGGTGTTCTCAACACACTAGCAACTCGGGCTTTAAGGGTTTCTGATGTAGACCATCTTGTGATGTGGACCAGCCCACACGGGCCTGCACTTTACACTTAAATTGGTTTTACACCCGGCCTTGGCTTTTTGTGACGTGGCGGATTTCAGTATGTTGTGACGGTGGTTGTATGTAGGGTGGCAATAGATATTTCCGTTGGTAATTGGAATGTGTTAATGAGGCATTTATTGCCCAGCTACCAGCCTCGGGTTTGTTTCATCCGTGCACCCTTTGCCAAAATGCTTTGGCGGTCTGGTCTTTCGCGATTTTTTTCCTTGTTGATGTGCGGTCTGGCGAGGGTTTGGCTGTATGGATCCTCCTCGAGCGCATGTAGCGGTCTCTGTTCCTGTCCCTGCTATGGTTGCAAACACTTGCTGGTTTCCTGAGCTTGACAATGTGCTTGTTAGTGGTTTACTTCTGTGGTGCGAGTCTGTCGAAGTCCTGGAAATGTATGTGCGCGGGTTCTCCTTTGAATGTAAGTCTTTCGGTTCTGTTTCAATCCTTAGGCTCTTGCATGTGGTCTTCTGTCTGTGGTTCCCCTTTTTACTGCTACTCTCATTGTCCTTGGCCACTGTTCGATTTACAAGTTGGTTGGTGATTATGAACGCAGCTAATTGGACAAGCAAACTCGGCAAAGGCGCGCAGGTAATCACTATGTTCCTTGATTTAATCTTTCCCTCGGCTGGCGTGGAGTCTAACCACGAACTGCTCCTTCTATCACATGCTTTATCGACTCATCAGCGGTTTTGTTCTGCAACTCTCGGTCTGATTTGCTCAGGTAAGTTGGGACTTCTCTTTATCCTGTGTTTCAACTTGTCACTTTGGGTTTCACTGTGAATATGGGTAACAGAACTTTGTTGGTCCTGTAGGTCTATGGTTCGACCTGGGCACATGGACTCTGTTACGGTTCGACTTTCCACTTGCAACGAAACCTCGTCCGGTAGGCACTCATGCTTGAGTCCCGTCGGTTTATTATTAGGGCTTTGGTAGGGTTTCTTGGAAGGTCAATTGTTCGTTGTTTGATAGTCACACTTTGCCCGAAACTCTGTCTGTGGAATGTAATGTAATTTGGTTTTGACTTCTGGTTGAATTTTCTGTTATGCTTCAGCAAAAAGAACTGAACTCTGTGATAAAACCCTAACCTGGGGTTTGTCCTTCTAGGACGCTGATACCCGCCTTTTGCTTATAACGACTGTATTGTAAATTTGTTTGGATAATAATGACTATGACTACAGTTCTGTATATTTTGTTAAATCGTGAAAGCTTGGACAAGGTTATTGGGTTACCTGTGTTGGTCTTCTTTTGTCTCCTTTGATACTCTGCTCCACAGTAATTTCGTTAGAGGATTCACTGTAATTTGGTTATTCTCTTTTCGTTCTCCAGTTTTTCACGCTCTTGCTCTGTCGTACTATGCGCATGTACTTGAGAATGTTTGTTTGGGGAAATGACTGTAAATGTGACCTACAGGGGTCGATAATAGTATGTTGGAACTGTTTTTACATTACACAATAGATGTACAGAATATAACATTACATTACAGGAGTAAATGAATAAACCAGATAGACTGTTTTCTGCAAACAAGATCTATTTTTCTCTTCTTTATTTCTCTTTGTTCTCGAATTGATGAACCTTGTCTCTGTCTTACATTTCTGCTCTTATACATTGAGATTATAGTTAATTAAACTTTCCTGGGTTTCGGTTAGCCAGTCATGCTACGATTGACATTACAAGATTCTGATTAGACAGTTTTGTCTTTTTTCTTCTAAATTAACAATTCAGTTCATAGCTACAACTTTATTATTGTTTAGACCATGACAATCCTAACTGTCTACTTAACCTTGAATTAGTCATAACATCTTAAAAAAAAAAAAAAAAAAACAAACAAACAAAAACAAAAACAAAAACAAAAACAAAAGCAAAAACAAATCAAACTCCTGTCTCATGACTCAAAACTATAATAAATAAAAAAACAATCCAGACAACTAACAACCTTCCAACCTGGCTGAGACTGAACCTGGTCATGGCGAGCTAGATGCTCCTGCATCAGGCTCCCAAGGCAAAAAGGAATCATGGCTCCGGTCCATGAGCTTCTCGACAGAAGTACCTGTCTGTTCGATCTGCCTGGCATCAAACCACGAACTATCCTCAATTGGACAATTCTTCCACTTGACTAGGTATTGTAAGTATTCCTTCTACCGAATTCGTTTAGCCACCTGAGTGTCGAGAATGCTCTCGATCTCGGGAGGTTGAATGTAAGGCATCTATCTCTTCCAAGCTTCTCCTTTGTCTTGGGTGTTCCGTGTGGGTCGCGTGGTTCCATATTCTTCCTTCTCCTCTGGGTCAGCCGTGCAGGGAAACAGGTCTGCTACATTAAAAATAGGCGAAATGCCTATTCCTAGTGGCAACTGGATCTCATAGGCATTTGCTGAAAAATTCCGAAGGATTCTGCAGGGTCCTATCTTCTTGTACTTTAATTTATTGTACGTACCTTTAGGAAAACGTTCCTTGTGCAAATGTGCGAGGACTTCGTCTCCTACATTGAATTGTACCTCCCTTCTCCGCAAGTCTGCTTGTTGTTTATACTTTAAGCTGCTGTCCTGCAATTTAAGTTTTACTTGTTCATGCAAATCCCTCATCGCGTTAGCGAAATATTCTCCATCTGCGCTTCACCTTTCTTGCAGTCCAAGATCCTGCAGTTCATGCACTCCACGAGGATGCATGTCGTACAGGATTTGGAAAGGGCTCAAGCCTGTGTTGCGGTTAGGTGAATCGTTGTAAACGAATTCTGCCTGCGCCAGCACTCGATCCCACATCCGCGAATTCTCTCCCACTAGACTTCGTAGCAGATTCCCTAAACTCATGTTTACAACTTCTGTTTGTCTGTCCGTCTGCGAATGGTAAGCAGAACTGTAACTCAGCTGAGTATCCATCTTCTTCCACAGGGTACGCCAAAAATGTCCCATAAACTTCACGTCCCTGTCTGACAAGATGGATTTGGGTAATCTGTGTAACCTGACGATCTCATTAAAAAACAAGTGGGCCACATGGGTGCCATCACTGGTCTTCCTGCAAGGAATAAAATGTGCCATTTTCGAGAATCTGTCCACCACTACCATTACCGAATCGTATCCTCGTTGCGTCTTAGGTAGGCCTAAGACGAAATCCAAGCTGACTGAGTCCCATGGTCTGCCTGGAACGGGTAACGGTGTATACGGTCCTGCATTCTGATTGTGACCCTTTGCTAACTGGCACACTTTGCATCTGGCTACAAATCACCGCACATCCCTCTGCATCCTTGGCCAAAAGTAAAAGTGTCTAAGTTGCTCGAGTGTTTTATCCACGCCAAAATGCCCGGCTAAACCTCCGCTATGCTTTTCTAGAATAATGTTCTCCCTCATCAAGCAGTCAGGTATGCACAGTTGTCCCCCCTTGAACAACAACTTCTCCTGCAAATTGTAATCTAACCAAGGGTTGTTATCCCTCACCAAGGGGTTCTGGCATGCCTCATAGGCCTCCTTAAAGTTTGCGTCCATCTGGTATAAATCTAGTAAGTGCTCAACTTGCACAGTGTTGTCCTGCAGAAGTAGAGCTTTCCTACTCAACGCATCCGTTACTTTATTAGCTTGCCCGCTAATATGTTTCAATACGAAATTGAAACTCTGCAAATACTCCACCCATTTGGCGTATTTGTGGTTCAGTTTGTGCTACTGCATTATGTACTATAGTGCAGAAGTATCTGAAAACAGCACGAACTCATTTCCTAACAGATAATGCCTCCAGTGTTTTGTGCCTGCATGACCGCATAAAATTCCTTATCATATTATGAGTATTTCTGTCGGCGCTCATTCAGCGTCTTGCTGAAAAATGCTACAGGTTTATCCTCCTGACTGAGAACAACTCCAATTGCTGTCCCGTTGGCATCACAGCGAACCTGAAACAACTTCTGGAAATTTGGTAGTCTCAGGATCGGCCTCTCAGTAATCTTCCTCTTCAACAACTGGAAACTTCTCTCGGCTGCTTCTGTCCACCGAAAAGGCTGGCTGGCCTTTTTGATGGTATCTAGCATGGGCGCACAAATTTCGCTGAAATTCTTAATGAACTTCCTGTAAAAGCTTGCTAATCCGTGAAAGCTACGTACCTCGAATAAATTTTTCAGAGATGGCCAGTTTACTATCGCTGCCACCTTCTCCGGATCCATCTTTAGTTCATTCTCTGCTACTACAAACCCCAAATAAATCAACTCCTTCTGCAGAAAAGTACATTTCTTCAAATTTATTAGTAGTTTATTCTGTTGTAATTTCTCCAGCACCTTACGCACATGTTGAAGGTGTTCTTCTTTCGTTCTGCTGAAAATAAGGATATCAAATAAACTATCACAAACTTCCCAATATACTCCTTCAGCATCTCATTCATTAACCTCATGAACGTACTGGGCACATTGCTCAACCCAAATGGCATGACTAGCCATTCGTACAGCCCCTCATTTGTCTTGAAGGTTGTCTTCCATTCGTCCCCCTCTCGTATCCGAATCTGATGGTACCCGCTTTTCAAGTCTATTTTCGAGAAATAAGCTGCCCTGCTTAAACAGTCCATCATATCATCCATTCGCGGCAGGGGAAACCTATACCAGATGGTGATTTTATTGATGGCCCTTGCGTCGGTGCACATCCACCACCCTCCTCCCTTCTTGGGAGCGAGGACCGTTGGAACAGCGCAGGGGCTTAAGCTCTCCCTTATCAATCCATTGTCCAACAGTTCTTGCACTTGCTTCCGAATTTCTTCATTATCCTTGGGGCTCATTCGGTATGCCACTTTGTTCGGCAAGCTGGCTCCGGGTATGAAGTCAATATGATGACTTATGCTTCGTTTGGGGGGTAATTTGTCTGGTAAGTCATCTACAACTATGTTTGTAAACTCCTCCAACATTTGTTGGATCTCCATAGGTAAATCTGCTATCTCTGTATGCAATAACATTGTCCTTGCCTTCTTCACCATTGCGTAACTTATCTCACTGTCCTCAACTTGTTTGAAAAATTGTTTTCCGCTGACCAACAACGTTCTTGGTTCACTTATCTCTGTTGCCCCTTCTTCTTTGATGGGTACAAGCGTATGCTTGATTCCATCCTTCACAAATTTATAACAATTCGTCAATCCATCATGGACCACTTTCCTATCGTACTGCTAAGGCCTGCCCAACAGTATGTGACATACATCCATCGGCATGATGTCACAAATGACTCTGTCCTTGTACCTGCCAATCTGAAACTCAACCTCGCTTTGTTCATCTACCAACAACTGATGGCCTTTTTGCAACCATGAAACTCTATAAGGGTTGGGATGTTTTGAGCGTTTCAATTCCAGTTTTTCTACCATCTCCGTAGACACTAAATTGTCAATACTACCGCTGTCTATAATTAATTTACAGCACTTACCTCACGATTTACAAACTGTTCTGAACAAAGCCTTCTGCTGCGTCTGTTCGGTGATCTCTTTGACTAGTTTCAACAACACCTTGTGCAGCACCAAAGCTTCTCCCGTCTCTGGAGCATTCTCTGCTTCTTGGGGAGGTGCTGCTGCTTCTTCTGGCTGTGCCACGTATGCACCCCGTTGTCCAGCTTGTTCTGCTTCCGGACACTCGAACGATCTATGTCCCCATTTATGACATCGATAACATTGGTAACTAGCCCCTCTTCCTCGGTCGTTACCTCTGCCCCACTGGGATGACCTTCCACCTCTTGTACTATCACCTCTATCCGCTGGTCCAGAAGCTCTGGAACTGCTACCTTCCTCATTATTACTAGTAGTCCGCCCTCTTCCATAGGACTGGCCTTTCCCTCTGCTGGCTCCTCGTACTCTCCAGGCGTTCTGTCTTCTGGTGATTTTCTCCTTAGCCTTCATTGCACTCTGATACGCTTCCTTAGTGTTATTCAGTGATAAAATACTTATTTCATCCAAAATATCCAACCTTAATCCATTAAGATACCTGGTTCTCCTTTCCGCTGTATCTTTTGTATATTCGGTCCGCAAATTCACTCGATAGAACTCCTCCGTATATTCCCTTACCGTCAATCCTTTCTGTCTCAAATTCTGCACCTGCCTGTGCAATGCACTCTGATAGTCCCTTGGCAGAAATCTACCCTTTAACTTGGCCACCATCCTTGACCAGGTTTTAATCGGCGCCTTGTTCAGTGTTTTCCTTTCGTTCTAAACACTGTCCCACCATAGGGTTGCGTGTCTCTTCAATTTTGTCGCAGTGAACTTAACTCTGCGGTCTTCGCTGACTTCCTCGCACTCGAAATACTTATCCATCTCACTGATCCAATCTAACAAAACTTCGATAGACAGGCTGCCGTCATACATCGAGAGTTCTGGCTTGGGTTTACTGCTCGCTACTAAAACTTATCTCAACAGTCTCACTTCTGCGGATTCACCTTCTGGTCCATCTGCTGCAACTTCAACTTCCTCTTCACTGTCATCACCTATTTCCAGATCTCTTCGTCTACCTGCCTTTACTGCCTCCAAACGGGCAGCAAGAATTCTGATCTCCTCTCTCAATCCTTCCTCTGCCAATCTTCTAGCACCTCTGCCACGACCTCGTCTTCCTCTCTCCATTCCTCCTACTAACATGAAAAACAAAAATTGCTATGATACCACTCTGATGTGGCCCAGCCCACACGGGCCCGCACTTTACACTTAAA
This sequence comes from Pinus taeda, assembly GCA_000404065.3. Lineage (NCBI taxonomy): Eukaryota > Viridiplantae > Streptophyta > Pinopsida > Pinales > Pinaceae > Pinus > Pinus taeda. The sequence continues at coordinate 166,300 of APFE030705945.1, forward strand.
TTGGTTTTACACGCGGCGTCTGCTTTTTGTGACGTGGCGGATTTCAGTCTGTTGTGACGGCGGTTGTATGTAGGGTGGCAATAGAGATTTTCGTTGGTAATTGGAATGTGTTAATGAGGCATTTATTGCCCAACTACTAGCCTCGGGTTTGTTTCATCTGTGCACCCTTTGCCAAAATGCTTTGGCAGTCTGGTCTTTCGCGATTTTTTTCCTTGTTGCTGTGCGGTCTGGCGAGGGTTTGGCTGTATGGCTCCTCCTCGAGCGCAGTAGCGGTCTCTGTTCCTGTCCTTGCTATGGTTGCAAACGCTCGCTGGTTTCCTGAGCTTGACAATGTGCTTGTTAGTGGTTTACTTCTGTGGTGTGAGTCTGTCGGAGTCCTGGAAATGTATGTGCGCAGGTTCTCCTTTGAATGTAGGTCTTTCGGTTCTGTTTCAATCCTTAGGCTCTTGCATGTGGTCTTCCGTCTGTGGTTCACCTTTTTACTGCTACTCTCATTGTCCTTGGCCACTATTCGATTTACAAGCTGGTTGGTGATTATGAACGCAGCTAACTGGACAAGCAACCTTGGCAAAGGCGCACAGGTAATCACTCTGTTCCTTGATTTAATCTTTCCCTCGGCTGGCGTGGAGTCTAACCACAAACTGCTCCTTCTGTCACAGGCTTTATCGACTCATCAACGGTTTTGTTCTGCAACTTTCGGTCCGGTTTGCTCAGGTAAGTTGGGACTTCTCTTTATCCTCTGTTTCAACTTGTCACTTCGGGTTTCACTGTGAATATGGCTAACAAAACTTTGTTGGTCCTGCAAGTCTATGGTTCGACCTGGGCGCATAGACTCTGTTACGGTTTGACTTTCCACTTGCAACGAAACGTCATCCGGTAGGCACTGATGCTTGAGTCTCGTCGGTTTATTGTTAGGGCTTTGGTAGGGTTTCTTGGAAGGTCAATTGTTCGCTGTCTGATAGTCACACTTTGCCCGAAACTCTGTCTGTGGAATGTAATGTAATTTGGTTTCGACTTCTGGTTGAATTTTCTGTTATGCTTCAACAAAAAGAATTGAACTCTGTGATAAAATCCTAACCTGGGGTTTGTCCTTCTAGGACGCTGATACCCGTCTTTTGCTTATAACCACTGTATTGTAAATTTGTTTGGATAATAATGACTATGACTAAAGTTCTTTATATTTTGTTAAATCGTGAAAGCTTGGACAAGGTTATTGGGTTACCTGTGTTGGTCTTCTTTTGTCTCCTTCGATACTCTGCTCCACAGTAATTTCGTTAGAGGATTCGCTGTAATTTGGTTATTCTCTTTTCGTTCTCCAGTTTTTCACGCTCTTGCTCTGTCGTACTATGCGCATGCACTTGAGAATGTCTGTTTGTGGGAAATGACTGTAAATGTGACCTACAGGGGTCGATAATAGTATGCTGGAACTGTTTTTACATTACACAATAGATGTACAGAATATAACATTACATTACAGGAGTAAATGAATGAACCAGATAAACTGTTTTCTACAAACAATATCTGTTTTTCTCTTCTTTATTTCTCTCTGTTCTCGAATTGATGAACCTTGTCTCTGTCTTACATTTATGCTCTTATACATTGAGATTACAGTTAATTAAACTGTCTTGGGTTTCGGTTAGACAGTCATGCTACGATTGACATTACAAGATTATGATTAGACAGTTTTGTCTTTTTTCTTCTAAATTAATAGATCGGTTCTAACTACAGCTTTATTATTATTTAGACCATGACAACCCTAACTGTCTACTTAACCTTGAATTAGTCATAACATCTTTAAAAACAAAAACAAAAAAAAAACAAATCAAACTCCTGTCTCATGACTCATAAACTATAATAAAGAAAAAAACAATCCAGACAACTAACAACCTTCCAACCTGGCTGAGACTGAACCTGGTCATGGCGAGCTAGATGCTCCTGCATCATCTTGTTAATGAAAACCCATCTCCTTAATGTTTTTAAGAAGAATGGTTATAATAGGTTCCAAGGTATCCAAGTCTTTTTAAAATCTAGCCAGGGACCTAGGACTAGGAAAGAGTCAATTGAGGGGGGCTCTAGTGTCCAACTTCCCTTTATCCAAGGGACTACTAACAAGATTGTTAAGATCCTTAGGAGGCACAAGGTGGTTTCCACCTTTAGACCATTAAAACCATCCATGGTGCTTTAAGATCCATCAAAGACCCTGTGGATCCCAAAAACATGAAGGTTGTTTATTTGATTCCATGTTCTTGTGGAACCCCCTACATTGAAGAGATTGGTCATTCCATATTTCAGAGAATTCAATAGAACACAGTGAACCTTAGACATTGTAGGATTCACTCCTCTGCTTTAGCGGAACATGCTGAATTGATGAAACGCCATATATGTTTAGAGGACTCTAAGGTCCTCAGTGGGTTGATCATTTCCATCACCATAAACTAAGATAAGTCATCGAAATTGAGAAGAGAATTAATACTCTTAATAAAGACGATGGATGGAAGATCAACAATTAGTGGGTCCCTTCCCTTTATTCCTAAGTCCGCGTTTGTTTTTCTCCCCTCCTTGGTTTCTTTTTCCCTTCCTTGTTATTTTTTTAATAATATTTTTTTTTTGTATTCTCCTTATTTTTATATGTTTGTTATTTTTTATTTGATTTAGTTTAGTTTATTTTATTGCAATTTATATTTTAAATTTTGTTTTTATTAATTTTCTAATTTTATTATTATTATTATTATTATTAGTTATGAATAAGTATTAATGTTTGTCAAAGTCATATAAGATATTAGATTAAAAATAATAATAAATAAATAATTCATTAATGCATTAATTAATAATTACTATTTTAATTATTTATTTGAATCTTATAATGTTCCATTTTATTTTATATTATTTATCTTTTTATTGTTAAAAATTTACCGTTGTATTTTTTATATAAATATTTCATCTGTTGATCTTGCTCTCCAAGTTTGCCCTGATGATAAACATCAGTAAAGCTTTGAAACGCATCGACCCTAAAATATCTATGTAATTTCTCCAAACTTTACTTAAATCATAAATCACAAAAACCTCCCATCTAAAATAAATAAAACTCACGAATCAACTAAATATCTTAAAAACAGAGTAATAATTAATGAGAGGGGCCATGATCATGATGCTTAGCATAAGAGTGGAGCCATTACAGTTAGGACGAGATAATAAAAAAAAACCATACTAGAAATACCAAATGCATCTTAACCTTTTTCCAATTAATCATCTCAAACATCAGCTCTACTTGTCATAAAATGATTAAAGTTGGAGTTATTACAAAATTAAGCTTACATGATTATCACATCTAAGGTCAGTTAGGGTTTTCTGTTACAATGATTATTAAACATCAGCTCTACTTGTCATAAAATGATTAAAGTTGGAGTTATTACAAAATTAAACTTATATGATTATCTCATCTAAGGTCGGATAGGCTTTTCTGTTACAATGATTATTGCATTGCACTTTGAAGGCAATGGGTGGGCACTAATATCATCACCACAACTCGTGATTTAATTTTGGTTAGCATATTAGATTGAACGTCCGTAGATGCAGAGCAGGAGAGGCGCTCGACACAAACTCTCAAAGACTCAGACTGACTCAAACTCCAAATGCCAATGCCTTCACAATGAGCCTTACCCTCCTTATATAGGAAGTGAGGGGGGACAAACATCACTGTAGGTCATCCGTGAACTGACCTGAAGGTGGATGGAATCATTACTTTCGGATAGTGCTAGGGCAACGTCTACACAAAGATTCCAGTCCGATGGATGGAATAGTTGCTTTCGGGTAATACCAAAGCGACATCTGAACATAGATTCCTGTCCGAAAAAGTAAATCTTACAGAAGATAACAAAGTGGATGCTTTTCGTAAAAGCCCACGGGAAAATATAGACCATAATCTATTTACACTGTGAATGCTTTGGTACAGCGAAGCTCACGAGAAATCTAGTCACAATTAGGCCCTTGTGACTGGTACTTATTACAACATGGATGCTTTTCTCGGGAAGCCCATGAGAACCGTCAAAATACTGTCAATTCGGGAAATCTACCTCTTTTATACAGCATTTCATCCCAGGCTTTTGTATAAATCCAGCAGACAACCATTGGTTTCCCCAAGACAATTTGGTATTGTACTTTGGTTAAAACAAGCCATTCCATATGTTCTCTCATATATTCTTCTAGTGAATTATTATAAGGAGATGACCTGTAAGTTGTCCATTCACCTTCTATCATTTCTTTGACAGTTCTGTAAGGAGGGTGAATGCATTCTGCAAGGTTTTGATGATTACATACATTGCAATGGGTTTTACAATATTGTTCATGCCACACGGGGTCCATTGTGGTCCTACTCACACCATAATCAGTCCACCAATCTCTGAACCATTTACATTGTTGATATCCTTAATAATGACCAATGGTACTGAATTTTAATTTGGTGTACTGGGTTCCTACCTTATCGTCAACATTGAGGAAGTCCCACCAAAGTTGTTTGTAGTCTGCAAAGTTGTACACTGTATCTAGAAAAATGATCTTGGGATCATTTCTCGACCACCTAGCTGCAGGTTGAGTCCTGACATGTCCTAGCTCGTTCCAGAGGTCTCTTGTCCTGTAGATGAAAACATACCTCTCATGTATTCCTGTGTTGGGTCCACCATGGTACCAAATAGTGGCAATGTCATGAAAATTTTGTTCTAAAGCCAGTTGTGCAATGTCGGCATCTCTCCTTGCTTTGTCATATATCATATCATGAATCCACTTGCCTCCTTTAGGGTACACTTTTCTTTCTGGGACAAAATGTTGAATATCCGTATGAGGCTGCAAGTTGGCATCTAACACCTTTGTGTTTCTAAGTTGCCATATGGGTCTCTAGTTTCTCTTATATGTTTCCCAATCTTGGTCATCTGGGATAGTCCTTAAGACTTCTTGTTTCTGGTGCTAGTCCCACTCAATGATGATCATCATGACATGATCTTTTGTTTCAATATATTCTCTGCTTAGAAAATCAGGAAGATTATTGTCTTTGCCTTTAATATGTTCTACCTGAAAATCAAAGTTTTCCATCTGGCAAACTTGGCTTCTCCAGCTTTTTTGATGTCTTTTGTTAGTACCTTCTGCAGATCAGAGGCATCAGTTCTCAGAAGAAAAGATTTATTAATAAGATAAACTTCAAACTTACTGATGCAGTTCCATGCTGCCTTGACCTCTTTCTCTATCGTGGAGTAACTTAATTCAACTGGATTCCATACTCCTGATGCAAATTGAACAACTTGTTCTTCTTTTCCAATTTTTTGTTTTAAGACTCCACCCCATCCAACATTACTTGCATCTGATTCAATAATTTTGTATGCAAGATCATCAGCAACATACATAATAGGCAAATATTTTACCTTGGCCTTGATGTTCTGAATTGCTTTTGTATGGACTTCTGTCCATTCAAGAGGATTCTTCTTCAATCTTTTGTTTAATATCCTTGTCACGGGCATAGTCTTGATAAAAGTTGCTAACATAGTTGAGGCAGCCTAAGAAACTTTGCAGTTGGTTTTTGCCTGTGATAACATCTGGAAACTTATCTGCAAACTCTAAAGCATGTTTTTGCAGAGAAATCTACCCATTGCAGATCGTATGACCCAAAAATTTGATAGTGGTTTGAAATACCTCTATCTTCTTTTTGCTAAGCACCAAACCATTGTGCTTAACCAAATTCTTAAAAATATTTACATGTTTAAAATGTTCCTGGATATTCTTGGAAAATAATAATACATCATCAATATATACAATTAGCCAATCAAAGTATGGCTTAAAAATACCATCCATTACCTTTTGAAATTTTGGTGGAGCATTCTTGAGTCCAAAAGGCATAACGTTCCATTCATAATGTCCTGCTGGAATGCTGAAGGCAGTCTTGAATTTATCTTTTTCAGCAATGGCCACTTGCCAGAATCCCACTTTCAGGTCAAACTTGGAAAAGGTCTTGGCACCTGCTATCCTTCCGATTAAGTCTCCTTTATGTGGGATTGTATAGGTGTCATCAGCTAGGACTGAATTTAGAGGCTTATAATTAATAACTAGTCTCGGGATGCCTCTGTTTTGTTCAGCTCTTTTGTTTACATAGAACCCATAACAGTTCCAGGTACTGTCGGATTCTCTGATTAATCTTCTACTGAGGAGCTGTTGAATTTCTTTCTGGCAAAGATCTCTGTATTCTTTGCTCATCGAAATAGCTCTACTCTTACAAGGTTCACCAGCATATCCTTCCTTGTAAGGGAGCTCGACTATGTGCTGCTTCCTATGCCAAAATGCATTAGGTTCCTCTAAGCAGCGACCGTCTTCTATTTGTTTCTTTAATTCTCTAATTCTGGTTTTGATCTGGGGTGATTTGAGTTGTTCTTCAATTCTCAAAGTAGATTTCAGATCTTTTAGATCTGATAGTCTGGCTTTGGCTCTATCCAGATCTTGCACAATATGTACCATTGTAGAAATTCTAGGATTGGAGATATATGGAAGTTCAATTTTCTTTCTTATCCCTTTTGAAGTGGGGACAAAAATAAAACATCCAGCTTTGCCTCCTTTGAGTCTGAGTGACCCATGAGGTTCTACTGCTGCAAGAAAGACATTACCAAGTATGCAATCTATTGGTATGTCAGCTACTGCAAATTTCAAATAAATACAGAGGCTATCAAAACAAATAGATGCTTTGGGTACTTCATATCGGAGCTTTTTATTACCCAAGCCTACCACTTCTCTTTCTGCAGCCACCCAAGAATATTTTTCATATTCAGGATGTTAATATCTACTCCTGAGTCAATAAGGGCAATCATTTCAAACATTTTCCCTTTTATGCAGATATTTATCAAAACATGATGTTGTTGGTATGAGATAGTTAATAACCTCATATCTCTAAATCCAAAATTTGGATCCTTCATACCTTCAGCAATTTGGACTTCGTGATTACTGCTATATGAAGCAGTATTCCATGGCTGATCATCATCTTCTTCTTTTGCCATCTGTTTTCTTTTATGTATTTTTGCAACTTGAGTTTTTATTACAGAAATTTCTGTCTTGATATTATGAATCTCTCAATTGACTTCTCCTAGAGTAAGTGATCTTACTCTATTAGGCTTCTGCTGATGCCTCTGGAATGATTTTGTATTTCTTTCATATGATGCATCAACGAATAGAGGTTTCTTACCTGAGCTGTTCGAAGCTTTTGCTTTTAGCTGATCCATAGAAGCTTCAGTCAGGCGATTTTTCATCTCTCCATCCTCCATGGCACGGATCTGGGACAAAATCTTCAATTCTTCTTCTTCTGTTGCAGCCATGAGGACTTTTTCTTTCTGGGGCTTACGCTGTTCCCCTTGTGCATCACTTGATTCACTGAAATATTCAGAATCAGAATTATATTGAATTTGACAAGCACATTCTTCAGAGTCAGAACATAAACAATCTGAAGAACTAGAATCTGAATATTTTTCCATATAAGCATGGAGTTCTTCTACAGAAGAAGAACTGAAAGAATTATAAGAAGACTCTTCTATTTGATGTTGCTGAGCTATCTCTCTAATTGTGACATTCGGGCAGCGTTCTGTGCTGTGAGCATGAGAACCACATTTCATGCACACTATTGGTCTTCTTCCTTCTTGCTATACTTGTTTATTTCTTTGGGCAAAAGCTTGGGATTTCTTTCCCTTATTTAGCTTTGACTCTTCACCCTCTGGACATCTAGAGGAAGTGTGTCCAGTTTTCCCACATAGCCAACAAGTAATTTTATTCCATCTTTCTTTCTTACTGGTGTGCAGGTGAATATCTGAGGGATTATAATAATGTGATATGGGAATATATTTATAATACCCTCTCTTTTGTCTGGAGGCTTGATCTTGCCTTGGCTTTGAATATCTCTTTTTGGTCTTTAGATAATTTCTTCGGTTTTTGTAGAAAGTTTCTTTAAACTCTCTTCTGGCTCTTTTCTTAGCCTTCCTTCTCTTTACCAAAGGATCATCCAATGTTAATCCATGCTGCATATGGATTTTCTGTCAGGCAATCTGGAAAGTTTTTCCAGAGACTTATTTACCTTTGAGCTAGTACAAAGACTAACCAGTGTCTTTGTAATGAGAGCATAAATCTCTCCCCATGTATATGACTTAAAAGGTAATTGAAGGACTTCTTGCATTCTTATATAATCAACAAATTTGGATGGCAGAGCTGCAAGATATACCTGTTTCCATAACAGGTTCTTTGAGTCCTTTACTTCATATATCCTTTGCATCCAATCTCTGTGGAAGTCATCATATTGGGACATTTTATGGCACTTTAAATTCATCAAAATAACTTCATTTTTATCAACGATTTCTGTTTCACTTCCACACCAATGTTCCAAGATCATTGATGTAAGTGCTCCTATCATGTTGTTGATAACTGTGCCATCAAGATTATGTATTACATCTCCCTTTTCATCTTTTAGCACTTATGCTTCCATTGTTTCTATAAGCTTTGGAGATGATTCTATTTTCGACCACCTGAGGAGTGTCCCTGTAAAACACTGAATAATTGTTTTGCAAGCATCAATTTCATATTTCCCTCTAAGACACATGAGTTTATATTCTGTATACATTATGTCAATCATTTGTCTTATTTGACCAACACTCATGTGATCGATATTCCACTCTCTATGGGAATCAAGGAAAAAGGTGTGTGCTTCAGGAAGCTTTCCTTTTCCTTTTATGTCAGGTGCAGGATATCTAGTGAACCTGTGCTCAAGTGGTTCATATATAGGAAGGATCTGTGTATCCTGATTTCTTTGTTCTTTCTCTTTATCTGATTCTTCATCCTTAAACAAGGATGCTATTGTGATTTTATTTGTAGCCTCAGTATCTGAAGATGACATGGCTACCTCTTTAGGAAATAATGCTGGAAACTTGTCTATAGATTTCACAGGATCCTAAATTTTTATGCTTCTTTTTACAAGAAAGGAGTTTGGAATTGGTTTCTCAATTTTGGACAGATTCAACTTTTCAACTTTGTTTGTTAAACCAGTTATAAGTTGTTTAGTTGTATCTAAGTGATCAACTAATTTTTCTTCGACTCCTTCTATTTTATTCAAAGAATCTCTTGCATAAGAACGAATCATACTGGATTCAAACTGTACATTGTTCAAAAATCTATTTACATCATTAAGTGATACCTGGATAGTATCAAATTGTTCCTTGACTTATATTGTTTTTGCAACATTCATTTCCAAGCCTTTTACTGCAGTATTTGTCCAATTAAGTTGTTCACTAGCTTTCTGAATACTTCCATCAATGCCTAGAGCATTGTCATCTTTCTGGATCAAAGGGATAACTTTGGCTACATTTTGATTTTCTCCTATGACAATTCCCTTGTAAGGAGGAAAGGTCGTAGGGGTTTCAATTTTAGATCCATCTAGTGCAGTCCAAGCATGCTTACTTGCTGAGGTGCTGGTTGAACCAGTGAAGACATTCAATGGAGCAATATTATCTTTCCATGAATAGAAAGATATCCGAGTGTTATTCATCTCCATATAATGCTTCCAATCTTCAGCAAATTGTTTCTTCTCTATGGGTGTATAGTTCTGGTCAAATTCATTTGCTTGAGGATTACTATACAGATCCCAATTCAACATGGCTTTCATCCATTGGGCACTAATCTCGGATTTCAAGCATCCATCCATAAGAGAGAAGAATTTATGAATTTCCATTACTGCAGGCTTTTTGCAGTCAGAAGGAACATGGCGAAATCTGCAATCTGGAATCAGACCATGTGCCTGCTCAAGGTATCCCAAACCATATTTGGGCTTGGTTGGTCTCATTGAACACATCATTTCAATCATCCTTGGATGTTCTCCTTCTACTGTAATTATTTCATGCATCATGAGCACATGATCAGCATCTGGTTCGTGTGGGAAATGGATGTCTGAGCATTTGGGATTTGGGCATGAATTTACAAATGTGGAAGGTGGAGCTATACCAGTCCTGGGGTTATGGTTTGTATGGATGTTAGATTCTACCAGAGTAAGCAAATTTACATGCTCTTGACAATTTGGGCATTTAACCTCTAAAGAACAATAATTTACAAGCTGGGCTAATTCATACAAAGAATTATGTCTACAAGAAGATGAAGTAGAACAAGTTGTATCTACAGTGGAAGGATCTCTGTAATACTTGGATTGTTTACAGGCTAACTCTATACCCCGTCTGTCAATGGTAGATCTTCTGGGGAATGATATAACTGCAGAAGACAGATTTTCTGTAATATCAGCGGAGGTATTGGCTTTAGGAATAAGAGGCTTAGGATTATTTACAGCCCAGTGTTATGGAAATGTCAAGTCTTCCCAACGAATGTCTGATGCTCAATTTTTTGGTTCTTTGCATCAGTGAGGACAACTATACTTGACTTTGAGTCTCGGCTGGGTGTATGGCAGATGGCTGGCCAGAAGGTATTGGTGTGACGGAAAAAACCTTTGGTCTGGATGGCAATATTATTCCTCTTTTTCTTCATATCGAAACCAGTAGTCTGAATTTGTAGTTGCAGAATCTGGTCTATGGTTTCATCAAAAGTATAAACAGAGAAATTGGGGTAACAGTCAAAGTAGACTGGGCCATCAGATAGAGGAGCAACAATCCCGCCCATTAAGCAATCTGTATACTTATTGTGCGTCATATCTCGAACAGTAGCTAGCACAAAAGTATTTAGCCCTTTATGGGTTAGAACATTGATTCCCACTCGGATACATCCTAAATGCAAATAATCTGTCTTTAGCCTTTTTGCCTCTACCTGTAATTCTTTAGGTTTTAACAGAGATATAGTCTGTATGTTATCTGAATTCTCCTGAATTTGGCTTACAGACTCTTTAATACTTATTCTAGTAGCGGCTATTAGATGGAAAGCTGAAAGGTCACTATACACTTCTGAGGGAGCTATTGCAGGTAGTTCCCCTCAGGCTGAAGGCTGGGGTTCTTCATATGAAAGTTCCGCAGAATTTAATAATCTACTAGAGCTAGTAGCAAACATATCCCTTAAAAGGTTCTCTTCAGCCTGACAATCTCTTTCTTCTAATTCTCGGAAAGAAATTGATTTCCGGAAAGGCTCCATCCTTCTATGAGTATAAAGATTTGAATACCGACCTTAAGAACCAGACGTTACTGGCTCTGATACCAATTTTCAACAGGGGCTTCTAGTCACAAAATTGCTATAGTGGTGTGCTATAGTGTTGCTGCTACAGTGCAAGGATTTAGCACCAAAGGTTTTATGAAAGATCTACTTAAAAGTATTTTAATAAATGTTTTATAATATTTAAGATTATGTTTATTTTAATAATTTAAAATATATTGTTTAGATGTATTTTATTTAGATATATTATATAATATTTATTTTAACATGGATCTACTGTAATAAGAGGATCAAATTTATTTCAAATGCAATTTTTTTTTTAAATGAAAATTAAGAATAAAAAAAAATAAATAAAAAAAAAAATAAATTGCATCTTTATCATCTATTGATAGATCCCAATAATTGTAGTGTTCTATCTATGTATATGATGTGTAATTTTTCATGTTAATTGTATTTTTGAATATTATTAGAAAACATAACCTAAACTGTAGTCCAAAAAATATGTGTTAGATTAAGGAAAAATTTACCCAAAAAAAACTTTAAAATGAGACAAAAATGAAATTAGTGAACACTTCAAAAGTTTAACCACAACCTAAAACCCATTTAACTATGGATTACCAAGAACCTAAAGGAACGAATCTCTTTTTCATAAAAATATTTCATTTTTTTATTGTCTATTTTATTTAAACTTTAGTAAAATGTTAAACAACATTTCAGTTATTTTTTTTTTTAACTAAGTTAAAACGTTTAACATGACATTACAATGTTTAACAGAACATGTCAACATCTCAACTATACTGGACTAGAGAATGTTGCACAATAAAAACTTATTTGTTTCCTTGCTTTATATGATATATACATAAAAAAAATTAAACAATATATAATATATAAATAGTTGGCATTAACATATTTTACTTAACATGTGCATTGAGACATTTTATGTGTGGACTATATTGTACACATTAGAATTTTTTTTTGTTATTAAATATTTTTTAAGCATATGTCAATAGTACTTAATCTACATATAAATATTTATTACGAATTTAGATTGATTTTTTTATTATTATGACTATTTTAAATGTCACATATTAATTTATATTAAGAATTGAATGAATTACTGTCTCTCTTTAATATTCTTATTGGCAATATAGATATCAATATTATTCTTTGGACATTGAATATTTTACTATATACACATTAAAATATTTCTTTAACATTTTCTTTCTAAATAAAATTGATATTGACATAAATTAGTTAACATAGATCTTCTAATAGTTTATTTAAATCATGTATTGAAATATTTTTTTTAAAGTATAAGGTTTAAACATCTTACTCACACTTTATTTTACTTCTAATTACTTTATCTCTTTTTACATCATGTGGACATTGAAATATTTTATTTATGACTCAAAGTGAGTAAAATATTTTTATCACATTGGATTGTAATATTAACATCAAATAAAATGACCATAGTGAAATTGAAATTGTTGATGTTTTATAATGTTTTTAATTAAAACTAACTAAACATGCATATTCATTTTTGTTTTCCATTATAGCCCACGTGGTTTTTCTATTTAGAGAATAATTTACTTTTATTTCAATAGGGACACGTGTCAACTCTATCTTGAGCACAAATAGAATCACACATCACCCTCAAACTGGGCTATAGAATGTAGATTTTTCTGTAGATTCTCAGCTCATGTAATGTACTAAAACACAAGATAAAATCTACTCTACTTCTTCAACAACGGAAATCAATAGATCAAAAACAATAATCAACAAGAGGAAGATAATCAATGGCTCATAACACAATATTTCTCTAGGGAAAGTTTACTGCTCAAACCCCCAACTATCTATATTGCATTAATCAGAAATCTAAGTGATAATACAAAGCTTGTTCTTACAAGAACAATTCCTGCACAAGTACGATCAATTCTCTAGCTCACAAGCCTGCTCTAGCCAACACTTAGCCAATTCTGATACCTACCAAGCCCCTATTTCCTTGCGCAATTCCTTGGAGGATCAACTCATATTAATTGGGAAATCATGGCTCCAAAATTGTGCAATCCAAAACTAGGTCAACAACTGATTGCATGCATGATATGTACAACTCCGAAAATCATACAATTGATTGCATGCATGATTTGTACAACTCGGAAAATCATACAACTGATAGTATATTGTCCCCACACTCTACTCTCCACTGGGTCTTTCTCTGAATTGACATGCATGAGTTTCTCATTAGGGAATCTTTAGTTAATTGGAGTAGCACTGAGGGTGCACCAACTCACTACTAGACCTCTATTAGTTCTAAAAACAGTGAGAACTAGTTTAACTGCCCATAACTCAGTCAAACTGAGTTATCTAATTACAACTCAAATAAACTCATCCTGGACCCCTAAAATTTAGGGAGAACATATACATGACTATAGAAAGACTTCCAACTCGAAATTCCTAAGCTAATTAAGTCAATTAAACTTAATTAACTATTTTACAAGTTGCTATGAGAATAAAATTCGATTTTAATTCTTAGTTTAATTCAAGGACAAATTAAACTGGAATTTCCTGTTGCCATTTCTCGACACTTCCTCTCAACAAGAAAGGGATTATCAACTACCCCAATCCTGTCTCTGTGAAACTCGAATTTACATCTTGGCAATACCTTTGTCAAAATGTCAGCATCCTTCTCCTCTGTGGGAATGTACTCCAACAAAATATTTTGCCTCAATACACAATCTCGAAGATGATGATATCAAATATCAATATCCTTGGACCGACCATGAAAAATTGGATTTTCAGAGAGTTTGATACAACTTTGATTATCGCAGTAAATCATAGTGGGATCCATCTGCTAGCCAAACAACCCAACCAGGATCTTCCTCATCCAACTGGCCTCACATGTTGCCTGACTAGTTGCCATGTACTATGCCTCTGACGAATTGAGTGCCACTGATCTTTGTTTCCTATTGTACCAAGAAACAGTTGTTGACCAAATACTGAAGATCCCTCATGATGTGCTCTTCTTGTTGGATGGACTCCCTGCCCAATCTACATCGGTGAAGTCTTGAAGCTTCACTCCCTCTGTCTGTTTGTACCATAATCCATACTGAGTAGTGCCCCTGAGGTATCTCAACACATGCTTTGTCGCCTTCCAATACAGCTTGGTAGGCCTAACCATCGCTTGACTAAGCTAGTTAACTGCATAGCACATATATGGCTGTGTTCACCAAATACATGAGTGAACCCACAAGTTGTCTGTAAACAACAGCTTCCACTACTTCCCCTGAAGTAGCATCCTCCTTCCTTCAGTTACCTACTAGAGGAGTCTCCATGGGTTTGTTGCTCTCCATGCGGAACTTCCTAAGTATCTCGGTGGCATACTTTCCTTGAGACACAAACAATTCCCCATCACCCTTCTATACTTCCATGCCCAGAAAGTAATGCATGAGCCCCATGTCCTTCATCTCAAACTCTCTTACGAGATTCTCCTTGCAAGACTTGATTAGTTGATCATCACTTGTCAAAATCAAACTGTCGATATATAACACAATGATCAACAATTTACCTTCCACTATTATGTGGTACAAGTTCGCATCCGCTTCACTTTTGGTGAAGCCCAACCCAGTGAAGTAGCTATCTATCCTAGTGTTCCAAGCACATGGTGCTTGCTTTAGCCCATACAACGTTCTCTTAAGTCGACACACATGTGACTCACAGTCGAAGGTCTCAAAAGCTTCAGGCTACTCTATGTACACATCTTCCTTAAGCTTGTCATTAAGGAAGGTTGTCCTTACATCCATCTGATGTATCTTCCAACTCATCTACGTTGATAGTGCTAATATAGATTTGATCGATGAGTACCTTGCAATAAGAGAAAAGATCTCATCATAGTCAATCCCCTTTACCTGTGAAAAGCCACGGGTCACGAACCTGGCCTTATGCTTCTCCACACTACCATTTGCAACTTGCTTTACCTTGTAAAGCCATCGGGAGCTCACCACTGACTTTTCCTTCAGTCTCGAGACCACATCCCAAACACTATTACGAACTATGGAGTCATACTCCTCCACCATGGCATCAACCCACATTGGTTGTTGCACTGCCTCCTCAAAGGAAGATGGCTATGTGTCAACACATCCACTCATAAGAGTCATGTATCCAATGTACCTCTCAGATAACCTCCTCTGTCTATGCTGAGATGTGGATTCTCCCACATTCTCCTATGCATCATGCAACAATCTGTCAGCCTCTCTGGTGCGCTTTCTCCCCTCTCTGGAAGACTCTGCCTGAGTGGTTTCCTCCACTCCCAAATCCTTTGCATGTGGTTGCTCCACATCAATCTGAGGCTCCTCAACCGCATGTAGCTCAATCTCCCTCTCAAGGGAAACTCGCATGGCCTTCTCCTCATCGAATTTGATATCCCTATGAACCACTATCATCCTGCTAGTTGGCAAGTACACCCAATAGTTGTGGGGTGTATCAGTGTACGCCACAAATATACCCAACTCTGTTGTCGGTTCAAGCTTCTTCCGTGCATCTTTGGTCACATGGCAATATACCGATGACCCAAAAATCCTTATATGACCAACATCTGGTCTCTTACCAGAATAAGCCTCCTCTGGTGTCTTTATCCAAAGAATCTGATGCGGGCTACGGTTCTGCAAATAAACCATTGTGTTGCATGTCTCAACCCACAAGTGTGGTGGTAGGCCCTGATCATGCAACATCGTCTGTGTTGCCCCTACAATGCTTTTGTTCTTCCTCTCGGCCACCCCATTCTGTTGTGGGTTATGGGGTGTTGTCAACTCCCGTTTAATTCCTTCTTATGCACATAAGTTCTTAAACTCATTTGAGACATATTCACCGCCGTTATCACTCCTCAAAGCATTAACCTTCTTGTCGGACTCTTTCTCAACCAATGCTTTAAATTCACAAAATTTGGTGAAAGTTTGATCCTTCTTCTGTAGGAAAAATATCCAACATTTACGAGAAAAATTGTCAACAAAGGTAACATAATACCTGTGTTTGTTCATGGATGTTGTCGAGAATGGTCCACATACATCTGAATGGACTCACTCCAGTATCGCTTCTGCTCAATTGTCTTTGTCATGAAAGGAAACCTTGGTGTGTTTTCCCAAAGTACTTCCCTTGCATGTATCAATTTACTCAAGCATACCTTTGGGAAGACAGGTAGAGATCTGTTGCAATATATTAAAAGCCCCATGATGCAAGTGGCCTCATTGCATGTGCCACAACTCGCCAATGTCTCGGCTCTGCACCCTTTCTAATTTTATGCTCAAAGCAACACAATCCTCTACCTCTAGCTTATAGAGATTCTTAACTCGAATCCTTATCTTCTTTACTTGACTCGTGGCTATGTGTTGAAGGAACGCATTTCCTTTCGAGAAAATCACATCATAGCCTCTATCCTCAAGCATGGCGACCGATACTAAGTTATTCTTCAACCCGGGCACATATATCACATCTCTCAAGGTGAGAGGAGCACCCTGCTCCCTCTGAAAAGTAACCGTGCCCAATCCAGTAGCACTATACCTCCTGTCGTCACCCATCTCAATGTGCATCTGGAGACCTTTCTCCTCTATGTCACTAAACAACTCCTTGTCACCAGTCATGTGGAATGAAGCTCCACTGTCAAGGTACCATACACTACCCATCATTGATGACACCATGCATGCAATGAGGTTAAAGTCCAATTCGAATTGAGAGGCCAAAGCCTCACCCACTGCTCCTCCTAAGGACGTCTTCTTGGACTTCTTGAGTGGACAATTTGTAGCAAAATGGACCAGCTCATGACAATGAAAGAACTTAACTTTCGACATGTATTTCTTCTTACCTCCATGGCAAGAATTCAATTTGTAATATGACGTCTTCCCTTTCCCTCTCCTTGCCTTACTCGCTAAGGCACAATTTTCCTCATCATCAGTCTTTGATGAGGAACCATCTCTGGTGTTCCTTCTGATCTCCTCCTGCATCAAATCCGGCCACAATCATTCCCAATCCGGCATCTTCTTCCTCCCATTGATAAAGTCCTAATAGCTATTCCAACTCTTGGGAAGGCCTAGGAGAGCTAGGCTCACCATATCATCATCGGCGACAATTATTCCAACACTTCCAAGTTCATCACGACAGTGAGTAAACTTGGTCAAGTATTTTGGAATGGTCTCGCCTTTCTCCATTTTGATTTTTTGAAGTTTGTCTTTCAGTGCCAATTTCCTATGGTCACTACTGTTCTAGAACAGATCCGTCAATGCTTTACACATAGCATACAATGTTTCCTTTCCATGGAGACTCGAGACAATGTGGTCTCGAACTCCCTCAGGGATTATTCACCTCGCCTTCGCCACACACTTCTTCCATTCAGCCAAATCTTTTGCATCCAATGTTGGTGGCTTAGGTATGTCTTAATTAATGAATTCCTTCAAGCCATTGTCCTCCAACATGACCTCCATCATGTCCTTCCAAGCCATATAATTTGAGTTGCATTCCAAGGCATACTCAAGCCGCAAACCGTAGAACGCCATCTGTTGATCTTGAAGTATGTATTGCAAATTTGAATTTCCCCTGTAACCCAAAACTCAAAACTTTGAAATCTCCTCTAGTATATTGTTTTCTGCTCTGATACCATGTAGATTTTCCTGTAGATTCTTAGCTCATGTAACGTGCTAAAACACAAGACAAAATATACTCTACTTCTTCAATAGCGGAAATAAATAGATCGAAAACAATAATCAACAAGAGGAAGATAATCAATGGCTCATAACACAACATTTCTTTGGAGAAAGCTTACTGCTCAAAAACCTCGATTATCTATACTGCATTAATAAAAAATATGAGTGATAATACAAAGTTTGTTCTCACAAGAACAATTCGTGCATAAGTATGATCACTCTCTAACTCACAAGCTTGCTCTAACCAACACTTAGCCAATTCTGCTGCCTACCAAGCCCCTATTTCCTTGCGCAATTCTGTGGAGGATCAACCCATATTAATTGGGAAATCATGGTTCCAAAATTGTGCAATCCAAAACTAGGTCCACAACTGATTGCATGCATGATTTGTATAACTCGGAAAATCATACAAATGATAGTACATTGTCCCTGCACTCTAGTCTCAATTGGGTCTTTCTCTGAACTGACATGCATGAGTTTCTCATGAGGGAATATTCAGTTAACTGGAGTAGCACTGAGGATGCACCAGTGCAGCAACTCACTACTAGACCTCTATTAGTTCAAAAAATAGTTAGAACTAGTTTAACTGCCCATAACTCAGTCAAACTGAGTTATCTAATTACAACTCAAATAAACTCATCCTGGACCCCTAAAATTTAGGGAGAAAATATACATGACTGCAGAAAGACATCCAACTCGAAATTCCTAAGCTAATTAAGTCAATTAAACTTAATTAAATATTTACAAGTTACTATGAGAATAGAATTCGATTTTAATTCTCAGTTTAATTCAAGGACAAATTAAACTGGAATTTCTTGTTGCCATTTCTCAACATAGAATACACCTCTCGACACACTTAAGTTTTAGGTTAGGGATCTTTGGGAGTTTGTTGTAACTGCTACAACACCCTCCAAAATTTTAGCTTACGCTCAATTTCGGAGCCTTCCTTGGTCTTGTACATTGTTGTCGCAAACACCGAAGCTTATTTCATGACCTTTCTTGAAGTGTTTTGTTCCCTTTTGCATGTTGAGTAAATTGCCGTATTTTGGCATGTTTAGCTATCGCACAATGTGTACAAAGCATATTTTGATGGTTTTAAGGGTATGTCTTTGTGTATATGAGTTGTCCTAACTATGTAAACATCTGCCACACTCATTCACAAAGTTTTGAACACTGTTGCACAAGTGTCGTCACAGTCATCCGAAAGTCTATCTTAAGTGTCGCACTTATTGTAACTTGCCATAAAGTTGTCGCACAATGGGAAATGTTTTGTTCATGTGTTCAAATGATCTATGTTGTCATGTCACCAAAATATTCTTAGTGTGTGATCCCAACGAAAGTTCATCATCATTCACACTGAGCCCACTGATCCCACACATAGCCATTTTCAGAAAAACTTCCTGACCAAGCAACCTAGCTTCATCAGGCCTCTCTTGAGCTGCGCACTGTGCAGTATCAGTCCTCTAGTTGTGACCTTGCTGCTTGGCAATGTGCAATGTGCGGTTCCTTCCTCCTAGGACTGTTGCATTGTGCCCAAGCTCATGCCTTAACATCCAGAATTGTGCAATCATGTCCCTAACCTAGCTTAAACTGCACACTTCGCATCCTCAAGCCTCAAGCTCATCCCCTGAACTCTTAAAATACGTAGTTGCGTAGTAGCCCAACCTTTCTTAACTCCCAAAACTGAACAGTTAACTCTCCCAGTGCCCAATCTCTCAACTTGTCCCACTGGCTCCGGAAACTGCGCAGTCTTGTCCCTTAGACCTGCCTGAGTTACGCACTGCGTAGTCTCAGAGCTCAAGCTTTTCCCTTGGTTGTTGGAATTGCACATTGCGCAGTCACTGAGTCCCTCTCCCTAGCCTGTCACTTGTTCCGGGCTCAGTGGATGGATCAGAATGCATCATCATGGACTAGGTGGCTTTCGGATTGATGTCGTTTCGTCATGAGTGAATTGCAGGAACAAATACCTTATCATGTCATAGCAAGATGATGGAGAAGGAGAAGACGGAGGGAAGCATGCATAAAGACTCTCTTGTAGATGAACCTACAATTTGATCGATCAAGAGAAAGTGAAGGGACACTAGTTTGCGACTACTATCCAAGACTTGAGACCATTGAAGATTCCTTATCACCAAGCCATGCAGCGGTGAAAATAAAGCATCTTCAAGAAAACATCCAGCTCTCAACAACAACAGTGGCTTGACATTGCCACATCATTAAGCAGTCCATGTCAGCAGTGTCATGTCATGAGTGGTCATATGCCACATCACTATTGTGGATCATGTATATTGTATTCAAAATGTATTGTAAAGTGGAAGTCCAAAGAACACACATGGAATGTAAAGAGTCATGTAAGTTGAAAAGTCATTGGAAGTCAAACAGTCATGAGGGTAGTCAAAAGGTCGTTATATATACTCCCTCATTGTATGAGCAAAAGACTTTTCACCTTGGCTCCTCTTGCAAGGCATTAGAGAGATAAGCTAGTTCTTTAAGGAGCAAGGAGTGGTTACAATATTCCACTACTGGAGCTAGTGATGTACATTGTAAACATGTGCCTTGGAACTTTTACTTAATAGCAGAAGCCTTCAAGGCCAGCACGTTTTTCATGCATGGATTATGAATGTTTGTAAGACTATTCTACAGATGTTTGTATTTCATGTGTTGTCGTTCTGTATTTTTGAGGTTGAGGGAGTAAACACATAGGACAACATCAAAACCACTTTGGAAGCTGGGACCTAGCCCTGCCAGCTTCAGAGAGGGATCTCTTTGTAAAATTTAGCTATGTTTTGGTGTAAATTTTAGGCTAGTTATGACTGTACTGATTGTTTTTTATTGGATTTCTTGGTTGACTAAATTGCTATAATTCCATTGGGCTATGGAGTCTAAAGATTAATTGGATCTGCATCAAATTTTGAAGGAGTTTCACACGGCAAGCTAGGTTGCACTAGTTGGATCTTTCATAATTTTAAATGGATTAAGAAACAAAAGAAATGTAAGATTCAGTAGAAAATAAGGAGCAATGAATAATTCATTAATTTGACTTCAGTAGAAAACATGAAAATTACTAATAGCCAGAATAGGGTGCTCTATGTAACATGTCCTATTCATCACAGTTTCTGTTAAGTAATTGAGATTTTCAGAAATAATAGAGAAAGGAAAACAATGTTTAAACACATAAACTGAAGAAAAACATCACCATTTGGTACACCACATGAAGCCTATGAAAATGTCCTTGTATTATTGATGCTCCGGCGACTTTGAGAAATTACAATTTTGCAGCGGAAATTATATTCAGAAATCAACCCTTAATACTTCAAATAGTGAAGTATTTATACAAATAATTACAAAATCGTTGTCTCAACTGACAGTGTATTATTAGCCTAATTCTAAACATAAAATTTATTTTTGGCAGAAAAAATAGGCCACGTAGACAACTACATGGAAAGATGGCTCTGTTTTGGTGGATTCAGTTGATGAATCAGTGTCGAAACTACGCTGCGCTGGTGTGTTGGTTGTTGTGCTGGATGTTGTTTTACTACATCCGAATTGCCCTTTAATCCAATAAATCACATAATTCTTCCCATATTTTTTCATGTGGTATGGTTAATTTAATTACCCTCCGGTAAATCTCATCAACCTCAGTGTATTTGGCAAATGTTGGTTTTACCGTAAAAACATGTTTTATTTCATTCTGGATATAGAAGTCGTTTGCCATGGTTTCTAAAAATTCTCTTGTTGTCATACTGCCCTTTATACCACTCAAATTGACATTGCTTCTAGCCACTTCCTTCATTTTCAGAGCATAATCTTCTTGAGTGATTAATTTATCATTAATTACATATATGTTGGGCAATCCTTTCTGGGTTAATGTTTCAATTTTGTTGGTAAACATGTTCATTCCCAGCTCTAATGTTTCACACCTTTCTTCCAACTCATCAATGAGATTCCTTTTAGTCAAAACTTTCTTGACTTCCAAAATAGTGGCAGTCATGTCACTAATTCGTAGTTCTTCAAGTTCATACTTAGTCTTCGAATTCAGGAATCTGATGATATTGGAGGCTTCTGTGGGCATATCTCCTAGCTTTTTCCTTACCTTAACAATGGTTTATGTGGCCTTCTCTATCAACTCTTTCTGTTTAAAAATGATTTGGATACATGGCCAAATCTCATTCATAGAGTCCAGAATACCCATCCAAATGGTTTCCTTGGCTTGGGCCAAGGTCTGACCAATTGATGTATCTTTTTCTACCTTCTGAAACCTCTCCAACAATCTCTATGATTTAGGTACTTCAGCCATATGAGAGGCTTCAATTCCGGTTTTTTGTTCTTGCCGAGCTTTGAGCTGTCCCTACAATATCTTGATCTCTTCAGACTGGATTGACATATTCTCCAGGGTTTTTGTCACTTGTTCATCACTTGTAGTATGAGTGGAAGAAGTAGTTGCAATGGATGTTCCTGTTGCTGGGAGCGGAGTGTTGGGTATGGAATCCAAGGGAATTATGGCCATCTTCTGACTCTGTTCCTTCTCCTTGATCATTTTTTCCATTTCTGCCTTCATCTGTTTGATCTGTATATTCTACTCTATGATCAACTTCATCATGTCATCCTTTTGTGCCTCATTTTCTTCAATGTCTT